>MU184139.1:184687-239710 GCA_016904865.1 Pissodes strobi | reverse complement strand
CGTTATATGCAACAATCTCTAAAAAGCAAAATGTCACTCCGTCAAGAAAATCGTTATTAATCGTTTTCAATTTAGTATATCTTTGTCTCCGTCAATGTTGCGTAAACAACAATATGTCAAATAAAGAAGGAACATGTTCGACCCTCTCAAATGCATCCGTTCCCGCGCGCATATTCGGATGTAACAGGCAAGATGTCCATTCGGCTGTTTCTTCATATGTGACGTGCACGATAGCATTTAGTCGGATGTCGTGACTGTTACATAGAATCAACAAATAAGTCTTCAATTATTTAAACACTTCATGCATGGCCCTCCGCTCGCTTCGCTCGCTACGGGGGCTCAACAAACAGAAACTAACCAAGTGCTAACCAAAACTAACCCAAAATATGAAAAGCCTGCACATTTACATTACAGTCGCGCTATAAAATTTGCGATCTCGTACTCCCGATACGAATAAGCGTTTGGTATAGCCGAATGGACATTTTGCCTGTTACATCCGAATATGCCTCCCGCGCATTTTTCCGCTCTATTTCTCCCTGCCGCGCCGGTAGGAGAAATTAGATTTTAGTGCCTGACGAACACTCACCCGTGAAACAACGGTTCAGTCACCGCTCTGTTTAAGTTTGGCGCGAAAAACAACAGGCCCAGTCGCTGCTCTGTTGACACCAAGATGTGTAGTTAGTTTTCTCAAAATTTAAGTTTTAGTCGAAGAAAGAAGTAATATAGTGCCTTACAAACCATCGACCGTGATGCATCGATTCAGTGTCATCGCTCTGCATGAATTTGGCGCCAATTACATCTACCCAGTGGTATGACGCCAAGATATTTAGTAGTTTTCTCCGTTGTTTGCACCGATATTTAGAAAATATTTTCTGTAACTCTGTTCTCTTTGTCCGAACTTGGATAAAGAACTCCTTTGGGCGTTTTAACTCATTCTCTTGAGACAATACAGCTCGTAGAGTGTCTGCTGTTGAAGATAGAAGAAGGTAAAATGACGGACGGATATTTGTAGGAGACAAATCCATTCCTGTTCTGGAGAATCGAATCAACTGTTCGAAGTCTTATATCTCTGGTGAAGTAAATTGAGAGAATCCAAGAAGCCGGAAAGTACAAGGTATTTTGTGTGAACGGAAAGGCAGTTAGTTGAAAAAGAACGTTAATTAAATTCAGTAAAGAAAGGAAGTATCTAGTTCATTTTAGAGTTAAATAACCTAGAAGTTTTGTTAGATATTCAACCTAATGTACAGCACCTATTTAGTTTTATGTGTGAAAGGATGAATGCTTGAAAGTAGTTAGAAATTCTTGTATATATATTTATCATATTTAATGCAAATTAATTATTGCATTATTAAAGTACGTAATACCTAAAATACATTCGCATCCTATTAATAAAACCCCAACACCCTACTTTAATACAGTCCACTAATTAAAGTGGTTAATTATAAAGTTAATTACCACCCCCACCTTTGTGGTCATAAATAATTTAAGAAATAATTGTTTATCCCGACCAAGCTTATAATCTATACACCCTGTATAATATTCAAAATATTTCACAGAAAAACTGAGGTTTGAAGCATGGCTATATCTTCTAATTTGAGTCATCCTTTTGGTGGAGCCGATTTATCAGCAACTTTATAGCCAACCAAGTATAAATTTAGTATCGTAAAGTGGTATTATAGCTCCGGCCTACTTTATAACTGAGCTGGATCGCCTACAAAAATTGAGTTACTTTATCAACATGTTTGGCTTATAACTTATTTTATTTATTCAAACACAATTTGTTATAGCTTTTAATGATAAACATTAAATCTGTCTAAAAAAATCCCCTTAAATAATCGCACAACTGCCTTGCTTCCAACAATCTCCAAAGCCATGGAACGTGTAGTAAATCAGCAACTACTCAAGTACCTCGAGCCCAACAGGATAATTAGCGATAACTAATACGGTTTTGCAAAGAGAGATCGACAGGAGATATATTGGCCTATATCACTCATGTATGGAGCAGAGCAATTGAGAATTACGGAGAATCTCGAGCGATTGCGTTGGATATATCGAAGGCATTCGACTGAGTTTGGCATGGTGGATTTCTTAACACACTGCTATCCTTCGGAAGGCCAGCGTCTCTCTGCAGCTGGCTTGCCAGTCTCCTTAAAAAGCGATATCTGCATGTTGCAGTTGATGGACACATCTCAGACACATTCACCATTAATGCAGGCGTGCCTCAAGGCGCAATACTTTCACCAACTCTGTTCCTCATCTATGTTAATGACCTGCTGACTGGAACCAATAATCCTGTTTTCAGTTTTGCAGATAACAGTACCTTTGTCACCTAATTTAGCCCAGGAAAACTTTTACCAGCGACTGAGACTTATCACCACAGACAAGAGCAAATTACAACAATTAATCAAGATCTGGAGGAAGCTCCAACTTGGAGTGATAGAAATTTGGTCCAGTTCAATACAAAAACCCAAGCAGCTACGTTTACAAAGACAGCCATTAGGGCGGGCCCTGACATCATTATGGCGACCATTTCTTCATCCTCGTATATCGGACTACTGGGTGTCTCGGTCAACACCAGTATGTCCTAATATGACCACGTTGCTAACATCGCAAAATCAGCTTCGCAGAAGCTTGGTGCGCTATTCCGCAACAACAAACTGCATACACCGCAGCAGCTGATTTTGCTCTACAAAGCGCAAATAAGACCGTGCTTAGAACATTGCTTACACATCTGGGGTGCCGCACTTAAGCACACCCTAAAGCTGCTGGATTCCAGTCAGAAGAGAGCTGTCTGGAACACCGCAGATATTTGGCCAAGATATCCATGTTTTACAGATATTTTCAAAGCAGATGTTCCCAGGGTTTGGCCCACGTCATTCCGTCCCCAGCAACGGCTGTTAGACAGTCACGACAGACGGCAATTCGTCGTACAACTGAAAACACCTAATACATTGCTGTACAAGGATTCTTTTGTCTGACGCACTGCATCACTGTGGAACTCACATCCAGAACATCTGTTTCATGGGTTCAGTTGTCGTTTATTCGCTAAATCGATTAATGTCGAATAATCATCAGTTAATTGAAAAATGTCTTCATCTGATTTTATCGACAAAAATATAGAGATAGGAATGTTTTATAGTTTTTATCGGCTCTTTATACCTCTTATATGATATACGTTAACTAAATGTCGGACTTGGCAACTTGAAATTATATTATCGTCATATAGGTCATGCGATAATTTTTATACCTATCACGATGAAAATGTTAATTCATGGTACTTCGATAGAAATGGAAATTATTACTTATAATTACCGTCAACGGCATTAATTCAGTCGTACAAATTATATGTGCGTCTAACGTAAAGAGCCTTTTTAGATTTCATGCAATTGTGAACTCCATCAACAACAATTAGTAGCTGTCATTTGATACGTCTAGTTTTGTATTAACAGTGTATAAAGATCTTTTATTAAAAGGCATATGGTGCTCGAGTTATATGTGGTCAATGGTCATATCTACATGCGTTGGCAGCTTGCTTGTATTCGACAAGTGTTTTTGAAGGTAGTAACGAATTTCTGATATTTTCAGGGCTACTCTTTTTAGTACAATTATTGTACTAGATTGAGCAGGATGAATGGCCTTTTAGTAAGTCAGTACCTCAGCAGCATTTTTTAGTACTTTTAGTATAATATCAATCAATAAAACAAAAATAATATTATAAGCTGCACATTCACATTTTAATATTTCGCGATATATATGGTTTCGTCCCATCTTTAAACAAATTTTTATGTTATTGTACTGAAATGGAGCTATAGCAATTTAAATAATTTTGTGGCTTGTTACATACTTAATTATTTATCATGATGTTTATTTTAATATGAAGGAATCCTCATTTACTTTTTATGATTAAAACATTATTTTACACTAAAGAAATTCGTGTCGTTTTTTTCGATCTTCGTGACTTTTTCGGCGCTAGAACGACCCAAAGGGGTCCCTTTTTCAAAAATACCCACGTCCAAAAAATATTCGTCATATTACGATTCGCGCCAATTTCCATAGGGTTCGAAAGACCGCCAAAAAGAAAATTTATTATTTTTAGTAATATAATATTTGCCTAAATTATTATCAGTTTTGGGAAAACAAACATGATTATCTAAAATCTGAAAAAGGAATTTTGCTAATATTATTTGTTTGAATTTTTGATATCATAATTAAAAATTTGGTGCATATGAATATTTGGTAGGAACGAATCCCTCTGAATTACTTGTGTCCATCTTTTGAAAACGAAAAAGAAATATGCTACATTTTTATTATATCTCTGTGCTATTTCCATAACGGTAATTTAAAAAAAAATCTGTACAAGTTGAAACGATACCTAAAGTTCTAAAGCAACTTCACAATATTTTAGATAACCATTTTATGTTTTTTTATCTAAATAAGTTAAAATACAGAACGCTGAATGAATCACAAAACACTAATTAACAATTTTGAATTCGGAAACGAAAAGTCGGATAGCCAAATACAACTGACCGTCGCGTCGGTGGCCTTCAAAATGTACCAAATTCGAAAACTCCACTTTTAGTCGTTTTCGAGGAATATGCTAAATATCTAAAAATTACGCCAAAGAAGTTTCACTTCAAAAAGGGACCTTTACTAAAAATATATTAAATTTCGTAAAGCAGAAAATATTTATTTAGGCATCATATGTCTGATAATTACCAAAACAAACACAATCGACCGTCGGCAGCCCCCAAAATGTGACAAATTCAAAAACTCCACACTTATTCTTTTCGAGGAAACTGATTAGAGTAGCGCGGAGCAATAAGAGCCAAGGAAAATCTTAATTAAAATGTAACATTCCACCGGTGGCAACAATTTTTTTCCTAGATAGTTCATGATGTGTAAAATGAAATGTGAGCATCAGTTCTCTGTTCTAGATACTGGTAGGCAAAAGGACTAAAACTTATGATTGGCTCTCATTACCCATATCAATGGGGAAATCGGAGCCACTTTATTTTACATATCTATAAATATGTCAGGAACCTCCTAAAACAAGAGTTAAATAATTTTGGTTAGAAGAGAAGACATAAATATGCCTGGGACATTCTGAAACAAAATTTAAATTATTTTTGTTAAAACAAAAGACTCAAATATGTCTAAATTATTTTAAAATAAAATTTAAATTGTTTTAGTTGAAGCAAAAGTCACAGATATACACTGAGCATGAACCCAACCGCCGCGTGTTGTGCAACGGAACCAGAGTTCGCCATCTTTACCTGAGTCAAGGCAGATGAAACATCATTCTGTTTCATTTTCATTGTCCGATTGGTCATTGCAAAGATCTTTTTTCAGAAATAAAATCTTCATCTGACGATTCAAATCTTGCCCCTTTACTTTGCTTCTTTTTTATTTGTTAGTTGTTCTTTGTTTCTTCTTTTTGTCCGTCTGATTTTTGTTTTGTTTCTATCTGTTTTCCCAGACTTGCACGCTTTGTTTATCTTCTCTTGCCTTTTTTGTTCTTTCTCTTCAAGGTGTAACTTCATCGGGGTAATTGCTATTATTTCCGAATGTTGTTTGGATCTTGTTTGTTCCATGGCAGGCTGCTTTTGTAAATCTGGTAACGGAGAGCTTTTATTAAGAACTTCAATAGGAGATCTTGGTTCTTTGGACTTATAATCAATAGAATTTGAGCAAGCAGGTAGATGTTCTGAAGACTTAGGTGACGCTGTTCGACGTCCTTTCACAAAATCTTCATTTGACCAACATCAGCACCCTGCAGCTGAAGGTGGCAGTGTTCGATGATGTTCAAATAAATATTTTGCAATCGACGATTCTGATACTTCATTTACAGAAGTAGAGGTTCCAGTATTTATATATGAAGTCTTCCTCCGCCTTCCTGCTTTATTGAACAGACTTGCCACCTCATACACTATTATTTGACTTAAATGGTGAGATTTCGAATACATGTAACACTCGGAATTATACGCTTTCTTGGAAGGATCAAGAAAGTCACATCTAAGGGTTGCAAGCGATGTGACGAGTGTGATGGAAAGGACAGCAGCATAATATTATTTTCTCTGAAGTTATTATATGCAGCAAATGTAGCATGACTACAATGATTGTCAAGAACAATCAGAATGGGCTAACCTACATTGGTTTTGGCATGTTTGACAAAAGAAAAATTTGACTCTGTTTAGGCCTCAGCTCTACGTAAGCTCAAATTAGAGTTTCTTCTTAGAAATCCGACCAGCCAATCCATTCCAGCTAACCGCTGCTGTTTGTTGAATGGGTGATTAATGCTAGGTATCTCAACACATTCAAAAGCTAAACGGCGAAGTTCCATGCTGTCAGGTCGTAAAACAAATTTGACAAAGTTATCAGACGCACTGCGATCTCATTCTCTTGTTTATCCGTAAAAACCGTATTTCTACCAATGTTTGCAGATGCTTCTATATGAGTACGCTTCAACCTCTTTTGAAGTGTTTGATAAGGAATTTTACATTGCTGCATTTGATTTGAAGCCCTCCCCAAATGTTCCAGGGGTCCATGGGGACTTATTTGTTGTTCTTTGCCGATTTCGCATTATCTGAAAAAACGTGTAAAATACACACAACAAAATTCATGTCGACTATGGGGCAATGAGAGTCACCATAGGGAAATGAGAGCCACTCTGGCTCCGATTTCCTAGTTTGTTTGCGAATTTGCAAATTATAAATAACAGACTTACCTAAATGCGCTAATAGAAGAAAAACAAGTGCACAGATCCAACGTACACTTCAGTAGGTTTCGTTTAACACCGCTATTTTGTTCTAAAACTAAATATGAATACAACTTAAACAAAGCGGTGGGTGGTTTAGGAAACATGTAATGGCGAATCCAGCGTACCACGCGTTATTCAAAATTGCACACTGCTGCTTAACATTACCAATAATTACTAGATAAAAATCTCAATACCACTTAATGAGAGGAGTTATCTTCAAAATAATATTTTAATATTACACAGTTACTGTTGCTTAAAGATGTAACAATGTGTAGGTTAAAATTAGGGAATTAATATCAACTAAACTACGCTTAGCTTATTCCCTTGGCAGCTGGAATATAGAAGACTTATAAAATGTCTTCAAAATGATAAACTAAAAGGGATTTACTGAACAAAATAAATAGAAATAAATATAGCCGCACCAAGTAAGAAAAACTGAGCTCAATTCACCGATATCAAGGCAAAACGTGCAATAATAAGGTTTAAATAGTCTTAATTAATTTTCTGCCATGGGTTTGACAAGCAGATACAATAAACTTAGCATAAATAACCTAAACGTCCTAAATTTATAGCATATTTTTAAGTATTAACGAGAATGAAAGCGATAAAAGGTTGGCAGGGCTTTAGAGAACTGCCTTTTACAAAAAAAATAACACTAGATAAGTTTGGAGAACTGAACCTCAGTATCCCTTGAAATAATATTTCAAAATATACTTCTCGGTAATTGTCTTTGAAGTTCTCACTAGGAAAATTTAAGGTATTGACACGATAGAACAACAACTAAATTATAGATACAAGTAGGGCTATCATTTAATAATTTAAATAGATCCTACCAGGACTCGCCGATACTTTCAGCCATCCGTAGGTGAAAAGCTATTATACTGGACTGGACTCCAATGCAGATGGACGAGCTAGGTGAACCTCTCAGCTGCGGAGATCACTTTTTCCACAAAACTCTCGGCCTGATCCACTTCGGAGCTCCTGCTCAAGGAAGGAATTCTCCAGATAAATGGACATCAGTCCCTCGGAAAGACCCTATAGTCAAATGACAAACGATTTTTTTAGGCCATCTACTAAAATGCAAATGCGTCGAACCTACCTTTTAAAATAAAAGGGTTATCACATCGCTTTTCACACGATCGATGTTTCACAACAACATAGCCGGTACTCTTACAAAAGATACGCATTACTACGCTTTGTAATATTAACAAAAAAATGCTATCTGGCAATCATCAACCAGCAGTTGAAAACTTAATTGCCATAAGGCACCTTCGTGGAGGGAAGTCCAAACGAAAAGGCGTCAATTTTTACTTCCCTCGATAAATCCTATTGTCAGGCGTATCTTTGGAAGGCGCTCCCCGTCAAACGGGTCGGAGTACTGAAATCCACTCGGAGTAGTAATGTTGTGACAATCGATACCACAATTTAACGGATACACAGAGAAAATCGCGATATAAAATTCAGGTACAATTACAACGTTACAACCTTCCTTCGAAAAATCGAAATTTTTTAAAACCTTCAAAATTGTGTTTATTAACTAATTCAACAGAGTAGGTGCAGAAACTATCTTTTTTTTTCCCTAGTCGGTCCGAATTTCCCGTGATTCACAAAAATTTCGCGACAAAAACGTTCAATACTATAGACACTTGAAAAATCGAGATTACAAAATTAACCAAATACGACAGAAAATTGCGGCTCTCACTGTTCAAAAGAGAAGGAATAACTCTATAAACCTTAATATATTCAAACTACTCCTACATGTTCCACGTTTTTTATAGAGGCTCAAATTAAGTTAAAAGCTGTAATAAATTAAAAAAAAAATCATTTTTCGAAAACCAATTGTTTCTCTAGGAAACGGTGATCATTTTCGGATTCAGCAAGTTCGAAACATCGACCAATTGTTCGAAAGTGTAGGCATAGTAGCAGAAAATTGAATTTTTCCCAGTAGTTAAGAAATCAGCGTGGCGATATGAGATTCGTTCGAAATGTCTAAAATTTTTGAATTCTGCAAAATTGTGTTTACTAAATAAGTTGATAGCGTAGATGAAAAACATATTATTAGTTTTCGCTTAGTCGGTCCGAATTTCCCGTTATACCCAAAAATTTCTCGAAAAAAAACCTCGGAAAATCGAGATTCGAAAGCTAGTTCCATATGCAATGTCCCATAGTGCTTCGATGTAAATTGAAAATTCGTTGCGTAAGCAAATTATGGATGCTTTGGAAGGATTAAGGTTATAAGGCAAAGATTATGTTACAACTTCTTAGTTAAAAGTGATGGCTGTGAATCTTTCGTGCATTCCGAGGTTCCTATGGGTAAATATAAGAATGCATTTTTTTAAATGGTGTTTTCATTATTATTGTAGATTGGTTTGATTTAATATTTTTAATCATTTTAAGATGCCTCTTCTATACTGGTTAATTGTATTTCTGTCACATATCCTGAAACCTAAACCCATTTTGGTAGCTGCAATTTTACAAATTATTTACGGCTTTCGGAAGAGAGATCGACAGCAGATATATTATCATTATGTCACTCATATATGGAGTAGGGCAATTGAGAACTACGGAGAATCTCTAGCGATTGCATTGGACGACGCATGACGGATTGCTCAACAAAGTGCCGTTCTCCGGACTGCCAACCTTTTTCTGCAGCTGGCTTGACAGTTTTCTAAGAACCGATCGCTGCACGTTGTATGATGGACACATCTCAGACCCATTCACCATTAACGCGGGCCTGTATCAAGACGCAATACCTTCACCAACTCTGTTCCTCATCTATATTAATAACCTGCTGACCGAAACCAATAATCTTGTTTAGAGTTTTGCAGACCCTTGTCTCTCAATTTAGATCGCAAAAACCTTTACCAGCGACTGAGACATATCACCGCAGACAGGAGCAGATTACAGCAATTAATCAAGATCTGGAGAGGGTTCGAACTTGGGGCGACAGAAATTTGGTCCAGTTCAATGCAGCAAAAACCCAAGCGGCCAAGTTTGGGTTAGTGTCTCAGTCAACAACAATATATCCTGGCATGACCACGTTGCTAACATCAAAAACTGTATACAACGCAGCAGCTACTCTTGCTCTACAAAGCACAAATAAGCCCGTGCTTCGAATATTGCTCACACATCTGAGGTGTCGCACCGAAGCACGCCCTAAAGCTGCTGGATTGCATTCAGAAGAGGGCTGTGCGTCTCGTCAGCGACTCGGAGTTGACGCGAGATCTGAATAGCCTGGAACACCGCAGACATTTGGCCGAGATATCCCTGTTTTAGAGATATTTTCGCGGCAGATATTCCCAGGATTTGGCTCGCCTTATCCCGCCCCCCAACAACGCCTGTCAGACAGTCACGACAGACGCCAAGATCACACCCGTTCGTTGTACAACTGGAAACACCTAGAACATCGCTTTACAAGGGCTCCTTTGTCTGGCGCACTGCATCGCTGTAGAACTCACTGCCAGGACATCTGTTTCCCCTAAATTAGAACCGTGTCAATCAACATCTTCGCGCACACACCGCTCGCCGAGTGCCATAGGATCTCCATTTAGTGTGTGTGTCATTGCCATAAAAAATAATGAACATATTAAATCTACGTATAAAAGAACATGCAGTGGCTATACACCTATGTAAAACCCAGGGTTTCCTACGGCTCAAGAGTATGGGGGCCTAAGGTGAGCCAGACAAAAGTTTAACTAGATATATCAAAAATGTATTAACAGCACCCCAATAGCAGCAATGGATACTCTTCTCAGCCTCTCACCTTTTGGCATTCTTATCTTAAGAAAAGGCGAAGAGAATACAGCAATACTCAATACTCAATATATTACGGAATTAAAATTTTTACAAATACTTTTACAATGTAATATAAACCTATATTAAATCTGCAGACTATATTGTTAGGTACATAGAAAACTTAATCTAATCTAAATGTAGGAAGGCATTAATATTTAAACGTAATCTTAAGATTCTTAGGTCTGTGCTAATTCCCAACAACAAAGAGTAAAACAAACAAAACCAAAAAAAAAAAGAAACAAAAAGGAGACAACTCCAGACATCACCTAGCAGAAGAAGCTAAAGAAATCAAAACTATGCTGAAAAATTATCAAAATTATTACTTATGTAGGCTCTACATCTCTGCATAAATTTTTTTTGGTAGTCGTTGTCACTCTCAGAGCTACTGGCAATATATTGTAGATTTTAACACCAAGGTATTCAAAGGATCTAAGATTTAAATTTGTGGCAGTGTTCGGGATCTGTAAGTTTCTTTCAACATTAGTCCTCGTAGAATAAGAGTGACTGACATATTCTCCCATCATTGTGGGATTTTGGTATATATAAGAACAAACACTCAAAATAACCAAACATCTTGTTGAAGGTATCTTATCACTATAAAGTTAACAGGTAGAAAACATTTTATCTTTTCTAAAAATAATTTTGAGTATATAATTTTGAACTGTTTTCAGAGGTTTTAATGCATTTTCATATAAACTTCCCCATACAATTATAGCATATCTTAAAAGAGACTCTACAAGGGCTCTATAAACTCAGGTTAAGAGATGCTCATTCAATATCTCCCTGATGATATAAAATTTTTGAATTAGCTTTCTAATATTACTAGTTAACCTAGACACATGTGGTTTCCATTTGAGGTTCTGATCAATGATTATTCCTAAATATTTAGTATGTTGTACCTCTTTAATGTCGCTTTCAAATCCATTTACCTTTATTATATTAAAATTGGGGCGATTTGCCATTGTTAGGGAGAGAGCTATATACTTAGTTGGTTTTGTCAACATTCAAGGTAAGTTTAAAATTATCAAGCCAATTTTTTATTTTATCTAGACTATGAGAGGCGCATGTGTATACTTCTTCCCATGTTTCTCCCATAAAAATTACAGCGGTGTCATATGTGTAGGATACCACCATACCATTCTCTAGTAGAATAATAGTCAATGAATTAATGTATAAAGAGAAAAGCAAAGGACCCATAACCGTGCCCTGCGGAATGCCAATTAGAACTTCTAAGCTATTAATGATTTTTGTCATTTGCTTTCGACCTGTTAGGTAGCTCTCAAAGACAACCGACACGACACCTCTGACACCATACATGTTTAAGACATCAAGAAGAGAGTCATGAGGCACCATGTCAAAAGCTTTTGCAAGGTCTAATGTTCCAAGTCTGCCCTCTAAATGTCCGAATAATGTGCATTTGAAATAGGTTAGTTTGGGTTAGTGACGTGATGCGTCAACGGTTGAATATCCAAAGGCAAAAAGCTCAGCTGAACTGAGATAGCAGATGTCTAGTAAGTAACCATCAGTCAAACAAACTGGTCTGACTCTAGGCCAGGCCATAGCCAACTACAATAAAGTTACACCCCACGAGGGTGTTAAACGTATATTCGGAATAATTGAAACTTCAGTGACTATCTATTTGACTGAATAGATTGATATACAACGGCAATCTTGATAGACTGCATTCTAGAGCACAGAGGCACAGCGAATCAATTCTACCCTCGCCATCAAAGGTATAGTGAATAAACGAGTCCTGGACCCAAGTGAGGCTTGTGACTAGCCTCAGAAGAAAGAAAATGCCTGGCACATACGTTGCACTCTCGTTGAAGGCTAATAAATCATCTGAGGGATACTAACCACCACAGGCATCATATAAGAACAGAGCTGAGAAACCTACTTTAAAAAACTAGTTGACTACTTATAGCTACTAATGACAAGTAAAAACAGAATGAGATAAAAGACTCACTTACTGTACTCTCTGCTATGTATTTTTAATGATATTAACCCATACAGGGTGTTACATTATTCTTCTAATTAGACGGTATCCCATTTAATAATAAAGACTGAGGATAATTACTTTATTGTAAAGTGAAAGATGCTGCAAGTCAAGTCATCAAAGCCGTCATGTTGTTCGAAATAAATTGGAAAAAATTGCATTTTCGAATTTAAAACAGAATTAGAATTAGAATACTTCGCGTAGAATCCAGTATTGAATGCCTAGTCAGAAATAAAATCTTCACATTTTATGATTTTTCATCATCATGCTGTCAGAAGGATTAAAGTTACAAGAGGGCGGTATTTGGAGGTAAAAGAGAGCATTCGTGTACTCATTTAGAAAAAGTTGACATTGGTATAAATTTTGGTTGAAACTGCAGTAGAGGTAGAAATTAATGGATAATATTTTTTGATTATAATAGTTTTAACTAATTTTAACAATGCCTTTTCAAATTTTATTATGTATGTCATACCCTATTTAATATAAACAAATAGCACCATCAATGCTATTCTAGTGAGGATCATATTTTGCATTTGCTTTAATTTCCAGCAAGGTATTTTTTCCTTATAAACGACATCTTTGAAATGTTGGATATTCGCGTTAACATGCTTGACTTGCATTTACTGAATCCGAATGGCCTTATGTGAATCTCGACGGGCATAAAAGATAACTCACTACATGGCTCCTGCATACCGGATTATTTAAAATACAACCCATTGAAGTAACAGTAGAGTTCTTTGAAAAAATCCTTCTTGTTAATTTGTTTCGTTAATTATTGCCAACTGGATTCCTTTAACTATGAAGTTGCAAGCATGGAACTGAATAATATATTAATATTATTATAAAAACTGTAACGGATGTTGTTGTGTATGCTGCGCTGTCAACAATATCATGTATTTAGGCAATCCCTTATCAGGAACGGTTTAATTTTAAATTAAAACAACAAGAAAGTAGTAAAAAAAATTTTTTGATAGCACATTTTAACTGTTTATTTTTTTTTATCTTTTTTTTGTACTGGTGTGAAAATCGTTTATATAATATCGAGAAGGCCCAACCTTGGGTTAGTATGATACCTGGAACTAATGGGCACAAAGTAAGGTTATACTTTAATTTTCCTATTATTCCCGAACAGGCTAATATTAGAACTGGAGTGACTAAGCATCTCAAACCCCTGCAACCACCCCTTCACCCCCTTGGGTATACGCTCCTCCGCCAATGGCACTTATTATGAGCACAAAATATTGTTGTCACATTATAAGGAAACATGGTACATACGCACGAAAACTGACTAGTTTCAATTGAGTAAAGTATTTTATATCTCATGCCTCGTACATGATCAACGAATCTGTACCATTTATCTAATGTAATAATCTTTTACAGGGACAGGGCGAATCCGAACCTCATTTTCAACATGCCAAGCCAAAAACCGCATCACACCCAAGATCATCTCGCAAGCCAAAACCTAAATCTTCCATGTGTGCAGTAGGAGAGAGACGAGAGCGGTCTCGGCTTAACTTAAGTTAGCAATACGACTTGGCCGGCATATGCATCCCAAACAAATAAACGAGGCCACGCCTCCTTCACACGCGATTGGTTGACGCAACAGAGGCCGATGGCACGTAACATTGCTCAGCCGATTGGTTCGGTAATGTAAAAATTTGAATTTAATATGCGTGGTTCGGGTTCGAGACGTGGCTCTCATATCATGCATGCCGTTTGGACGAGACGCTTGATCAAGCGAACTTCACATCGGTTATTAAACGGGCCGTTTTTAGAGAGGCTGGTGATTTGTTGCTTGACCTCTTTGATTCATGGCAGGAATATCGTTTTATAACGATTACACCATGAAATCTGTTAAGAAAATATTGGGAAAAGGACGACAAAACGTTTGTTATTTCAGAACCAATTTAGGAGCATTAATTTCAAAATGTAACATTTTTAACCCAAACCAAAAGTTGCGTTTTTCACAAACGAGCAACGCCATTAAAGAAAAAAACACTTCATCTATGCTAATAAAAAAATGAACCTAAATGTTAAATGTTTGAATGAATTATTATTTACCAAGTCTCTCTTGCGTACCCACACTTCTTAAAAATGCATTGCTTCATAAAAGCATGGTGTGGAGTGGAGTGGACTTGAAAATTTGAAAACACCTAAAGCGCTTGTCCCAAGGAATTATTCTCTTTAACGGAGCTCTTAAAATCACAATCTTACTTTGATTAGTTAGTGGTACCTACTTAAATATAAGTAAAATGAAGAAATTATAATTTACTATGGATTTATCTACCACCCAGATGCCAAAAATTTAATTTCAGTAATCATTTCAAACAAGGTGTCCAAAATATCTTAAGAATAAAACGCACATTCATTCTCGGGTTTTTCTTTATAGTTTTTCACTCTAATTCTAGTAGGGTAAAGTTATACAAGAGCGCGCAGTCTACAAGAGTACGCAGCAGTATTATTTTCCATTACGTCAACCTGCCGCCATCTGGCATTTAGTTATCAGAACACAACATAAAAACACCGTTGACAAAAGTTATCCTTCTTGCCGACTACGCATTAAGGGTGAACTTATTTCCATTTGTTGTCAACATGCCGACACGTATCTAATATTCGAGCAATTTAAACTAACGTTTTAAAGGAATGTTTAAGTGCCAAATGATATTCTGCCTAATTGTAAGTCGAATAAGGTGACATTTTTTAAGTATTTTGTTTTCAGATATGACAAATATAGCTGCCCTTTTTAATTAGTAACCTAAAATATATCATGTGTCAATGTATACAAGAGTACGCACTTCATATTATACAAGAGTGCGCAGTGCGTACTCTTGTATACCTACCCGCCGACATGTTTTAATTTATACTTTTAAATAGATGATAATTGATAACATTAAGAAATGGTGTGCAAGTCCAAGATTGTGGGATAAGACATTACGATTAAATTGCGCGCCTATTAATATTGCTAATTAGATCATTTTAACAGGACAGCAAAACTGGAAATACCTGTTTATTTTCCAGATTTTAAAATGAGCACCTACAAAAGAACTAGTTCAAGAAAGCTCGTCTTTACAGAAGAGTTAATGGAGGAGATACGTAGAAAGTTGGAGGAAGGTCAGAAAAAAAGAAGCATTGCCAGGGAGTTAAATGTACCAGAATCAACTTTAAGAAAAAGATTAAAATGTGGAACTGTGCATCGCTCTTTGGGGCGGTTTAATACGGTTTTTTCTCCACAAAAAGAAGCGGAATTGTCCGAATATGTTCAAGAAATGGATAGACGTTTTTATGGTATAACCATGCAAGGTTTAATGTTTTTTGCTTTCCAGTTTGCTAATGCAAATAATATCAAACATTGTTTTAATGAAAGCTTAAAGAGGACTAGTAAAACATGAGTACGTGGTTTTTGCAAACGAAATAATATTACCTTACGTAAACCTGAACAATGTTCCTTGGGTTTTTATAAGCCTCAAGTAGATTTGTTTTTTCAAAACCTGAAATTACTGTATGAGAAGTACATGTTTTCCCCCAGCCAAATTTTTAACATGGACGAGACTGGCATGTCAACTGTTCCAAATAAAACCCCAAAAATTCTGACTGCGAAAGGTAAAAAACATGTTGGAAAGGTGTCAAGTGGAGAACGAGGAGAACTGGTTACCGCAGTTTGTTGCATGAGCGCGACAGGCTGTTATGTTCCACCAACATTGATATTTAAAAGAAAAAGGATGAATGAAGATTTATTTCAAGAGGCGCCGACTGGAACTCTCTGTTTAATTTCGGATACTGGATTTATCAATACCGACTTTTTTCTAAAGTGGATAAAACATTTCCGAGATAATGTTAAGCCATCTGCCGAGAAATCAGTTTTGCTACTTCTAGATAATCATTCATCGCATAGAAGTCTTGACGTTATTCAGTACTGTAAGGCAAATTTTCCTACATTTGTTATCTCTTTCACCCCACTCCAGCCATAGGATCCAACCTCTGGATAGGGTATATTTTGGACCATTTAAAACTGCATATAGTAAAGCTCTGAAAACTGGTTGGTGTGCAAAATTATTTAAAATAGCATACAATACTGTTTCAAATATTGAAAAGGCAGAGAAAGCATTTGAAGCTACAGGAATTTGGCCATTCAATCCAGAAAAATTTAATGACGAAGATTTCTGTCCCTCGATAGTCACAGATAGACCTTTGGAAGAACGCAGCATCCCTAAAGTTGACGACATTGCCTTGAATGCCGATAGACTTCAGATTGGTGACCAACTCGATGAGCAAACCAGCGACGTAATAAATTGTGACCAAAACATAAAAGACAATGATATGAACAAAAATGAAATGATGTTGCTGAATATATACTTTGACGAAAACGGAATAGCAGTAAATCAGGAAATTACCTCAGAAAATTTTAACTTGTCAGAAGCAGAAATGATTTTTGAAGAACCAAATGGAAATTCCAAAGAAACAGTAGATATTTCAGAAAATCCTAACACTAAATACGACGAAATTAATGATACAAATACAAATAAACCAAGATCACCTGGTGTATCAAAACTTGATTGTAGCTCTAGTAATAACGTCCAAGATAATAAAACAATAAAGATGGCCCATGATAACAAATTGCCTTTGTCTACTCCGGAAAAATCGAATCAATTCGAATATTTCAGAGAAAATTTCAGGATCAAGTTATTCGATAACACCAGAAGAACTTAGGCCCTTTCCTAAATTAAAAGAACAACAGCAAAGAAGAAAGCATAGCCAGAAGTCCGAAATATTGACGAGCACTCCATTTAAAGAGGAGCTAGAAGAACAAATGAAAATCAAAAATAAAGGTGTTAAACGAAAAATTATTGATAGAACGGAAATGGAAGGTAATGTTAAAAATAAAGCAGAAAAAAAAGGGAAAATATGACGAGAATAAACCTAAAGGAAAAAAATCAAGTAAAGGAAGTAAAGTCGAGATAGATACCTTTTGTCCTGGTTGTGCAGAACAATTTGTGGACCCTCCGACAGAAGATTGGATTCAATGCCACGAATATCAGACTTCAATTTCAAATGTGACTTGTGTTTTTAGTCGCGTACTCTTGTACTTCACCACGCGCACTCTTGGGTAATTGGGTTTACAAAAGTGCGCATTTCATTTGTTTTTTAAAAATACAGTTTTTAGGTTTCTGGTTTGGTTTTGTTTAACTTTTTGAAAATAAATTTGTTTGAAAAGTGTCTGTGTACCTTTGTATCAAAAATGTGGTCCATAATTTTTAAAATTTACTCATTTAGCTTCAAAATACCATTAGGTGCGTACTCTTGTATGCCTTTACCCTAATTGATTGACGTTCCAGCTGCTATACTCGACGCGCCGAACAGATTCACCAATTGCGGAAACAATTCGTCTTATTTTATGATTGAATCGACCCAATGTTTTGTTTTTCATTTCAATTTTTCTTATCCATAATACAAAAAATAAAAATAGAGTGTGTTAATGAAAGTTCCTATGCTTGGAATCAATGGAATCATAAAATAAGAAGAATTATTGTAGCCGTGTTTTCCGTGTTTGGTGAATCTGTTCGGCGCGTCGAGTATAGCTTAAGTTTTTTTAGAGGTTTTCGTCTATCGCTTGTCTTTTGTTAAAGGCCTTTTACTTGATTTCATATCTGTTAAGTTTCTGTTAATTTCGTTTTTCGTGGAATCGCTTGACTTTTGTTAGAGATCTTTTAGCTGTTTTCTTCTCTGTTAAATTTCGTTTTCTCTTCTCTTTTTTCTGTTAATGTTTTCTCATTTCTAACTTCTTTTTCATGAATTCTTTAAATATTTGACATAATTTAGCGGGCGGTTGCTCCTCTACCGAGATTTCAGAGTTTTCTTAAGATGATGCATGACCAAAAGAAATGATCCTCTAATCTTGCGTGTGCTGTAGCAATTTTTGTATGTTTCTTACCGTTTATTTCAACTTGTTCCAGTTTTCCGTTAATGCCTTTTCTCCTTTTCTCGTCATATTAATCAAATTGGGTTCTGCTGCGAGAACTACCATAGTTGCTTTTTTGAATGATAATTTCCGCTTTTCTCTTCCTTTCTACTTAATTAGTGTTATTTCTTTGCTCTGTTTTGCTGTTTCTTATGAAACTTATTTTTCATCCAGCTTGATTTTCTGGCAGTTAACGTGCATTTGTCGCAGGTGGCAGCCAATGTGCTTCAGTATGTCAACCCAGCTTACCTGAGAATTCCTACATTTTTGTTTTACAGCTCTTTCACTACATGTACATTCCAGCTGCAAACTTAAGTTGCTTAGAAGTTTTTCCTGAAATTGCTTGTCTTTTTTTAGGGGTCTTCTGCCTGATTTACTTTCTGTTAACGTTAACTTTTGCCGCCTGTTCTTTCTCTTCTATTGATACATTTTCATATTTAATTTCTTTTTCATGTAGTCTTTAAATTTTTGACATGATTTAACGGCTGGCTGCTACTCTACTGTTTTGTTTACAAGAGATTTGAGACTTTTCTAAGGAGAATGGTCAAAAGAAATGATTCCTAAATCTGTGTGTGCCCTACGCTGTAGCGCTTTTTGTATGTTTGTTTCGACTTTGGTATTTCACATTTCCGTTAACACCTTCCATCCCTTTATCGTCATGTTATTCAAATTGAATTCTTTTTCCATGGACCCTCTCTGTTGCGAGTATTTCAGATCTATCACAGTTAAAATTTTTAAGCATTATTTCCCTGTTTACCCTTCTTTTCTACTCCGTTAGTGTTACATTTATGGCGTTTTCGTTCTTTGCTCTTTGCTCTGTTTTACATTGTCTTGCGAATCATGTTTTTCATCCAGCTTAATTTTCTGGCAGTTAATATGAATTTGTCACAGGTCACAACCAACGTGCTTAAGAAGGTCAATCCAGCCTGACAATTTCCACCTTTGTGCTTTATAGTTTTTCACTATAATTTTACTGATGAACGTTTCAGCTAATAACTTAAATTGTGAAGAGTTTTTGTTGAAGGTCTTTTACTTGACTTATTCTCCGCTAAATTTTATTCTCTTTTTTTTTTCTTCTATTAATATTTTTTAATTTCTAGCTCCTTTTTCATGTATTCTTTAAATTTTTGACATGATTTAGCGGCTTGCTGCCGTTCTACTATCTTATCAAAAGATATTTGAAACTTTTCTAAAGGCGTGTGTGTGTGCTGTAGCATTTTTTTATGTTTGTTTCGACTAGTTTGATGTTTCCTTTAACACCTTTTTTCTTATCGCCATTTTAATCAAATTGAGTTCTTTTACCAGTGGACCTATCTGTTGCGAGTATATCAGGGCTCTCAAAGTTACTTTTTTTAATATTATTATTAATATTTCTCTTTGCTCTGTTTTGCTTTTTCTTGCAAATCTTATTTTCCTTCCAGTTTTATTTTCTGACGTGCATTTGTCACAGGTTGCAGCCAACTTGCTTAAGTGGGTCAATCTGGGGGTCACTTGACAATAATTTCCACATTTTTGCTATATAATTTTTTCACTACAATTCTACTGATGAACGTTCCAACTGCAAGCTTTAGAGGTTTAATCGCCTATCTTATGTTAAGCGGAGGTATTTGTTAAAAACAAACTACTTACTTTATCATCCTTGTACATCTATACATGCTTAAAATATGTTAGGGAGAATCTTGGCTCTCATAACACAAGGCAAAAACGACGTTTAAACATACAAAAATCTAGATTGCATCATAGCCGATTTGGAGTAAACTACTGTGGTCCTCTATTTTATAATATAGGTACTTCCTAGAAATGTACAAACCTTAGATAACAAAAACTTTTTCCTAACCATTAAAAATCACTTACTTAAACATGCATTTTATAATACAAGTGAGTACATAAATACTGCAGTTCATATGGGTGGTGACTGATTAAAACGCAATTTTATAGAAAGTGAGGTTTTTATGTGTATAGTGTATATTGTATATTATTTTATTGTACATTTTTTAAAAAAATCTCGGTGTATATAAAAATTGGAAATTTTATTTTAAATTAGGTATTTGACTGATATGATTTAAAACTGTGATAGATATGTAATAAGATTTTAAATTACTTAGTTTTACTTTAAATTTCACTCTCTGATCAACTTGATCAGAAAATCTGACTTGTGCAAACAAATGTATTTTGTAAAAAGCATGTAATATATGAATATGAATATGAAAGAGTTTTTTACTTGATTGATTATCTGCTAACTTTTGTTTCCTCTTCTTTTTCTTCGATTAACATTTTCTCATTTCCATCTCCTTTTTCATGTATTCTTTAAATTGTTAACTTAACTTAGCGGCAGGCTGCTTCGCTACTGTTTTATCAGAATAGATTTCAGACTTTTCCAAAAGTGATGGCAAAAAGAAATGACTCTCAAATCTGTGTGTGTGCTGCAGCAGTATTTTTGAAGTGAAACTTCTTTAGCGACGGTAAAATCAGAAAAAATTAAACGCTTCTCAATGTGAAACGCCCCTTTAATTAAGCCTGTTCCAGTGTAGCTAGAGGATTGAAATTTGGACATGTAGCCGGGGTAAAATGAGGATCCTGGACGGGAACTGGAATAAAAGTATTATAAATCCAAATAAGAAAAAATTATATTAAAGAAAAAGAAAAAATTGTTCGGAAAGTTAATAAAACAATCATAAAACGAAATAAAGAAAAAGAGATGATAATTAAAAAAAGGTAAAGAGACACGGTTTTCGACGAAAAAAAAAGTTGAAATAAAAAGGAAAAAAAATCAAAAAAACTGCCAAACCGGGGCAAAAGTTAAGAAAAAAAACTTGAAAAAAATAGATACTCAATTCCTAATATATCTTTCAGAAGTTTCACTTCAGTTGTGTGCTTCTAAAGGTGAGGCACATTTTTTTTAAGTTTGTTACCCTTTATTTCGACTTGTTTCACATTTTCGTTAACACCTTTATTCCTTTTCTCATAATGTTAATTAAATTGAATTCTGTTTCCTGTGAACATATCTGTTGCGAGTATGTCGAAGCTGTCACAGTTTTTTAAATTTTTCCGGTTTACGCTACCTTTCTATTTCATTAGGATATTTATGGCATTGTCTTTCTTTGCTTTTTCTCTTTGCTCTGTTTTGTTTTTTCGCGAATCTTATTTTTCATCCAGCTTTATTTTCTGACAGTTAAAATGCATTCGTCGCAGGTCACAGCCAACATGCTTAAATAGGTCAATACAGCTCACCTGACAATCCCCACATTTTTGCTATATAATTTACTGATGAACGTTCTAGCTGCTAGCTTCAGTTTTAGACGATTTCTTTTGTTAATAGTCTTTTACTTGATTTATTATCTACTAAATTTTGTTTCCTCTCCGTTTTCTTCTATTAACATTTTCTCATTTCCAACTCCTTTTTCATGTATTATCTAATTGTTAAATTAACTTAGCGTCGGCTGCTTCTCTAATGTTTTATCAAAATATATTTCAGACTTTGCCAAAAGTGATGGCCAAATTAAATGACTATCAAATCTGTGTGTGCTGTAGCAATTTTTTTAAAGTGAAACTTCTTTAGCGAGGGTAAAGTCAGAAAAAATAAAACGCTTATCAAAGTGAAACGCCCCTTTTCAAGCATGTTCCAGTGTAGCTAGAGGATTGAAATTTTCAGGACATGTAGCCCGGGTAAAATGAGGATCCTGGATGAGAACTGGAATAAAAGTATTATAAAACCAAATAAGAAAAAATTGTTTGGAAAGTTAATAAAAGTATTATAAAACTAAATAAAGAAAAAAATAATAATAAAAAAAAGTTACAGAAACGCAGTTTGGGACGAAAAAAAATTTAAATAAAAAGGAAAATAAATAAAAGAAACTGTCGAAACCGGGGGGCAAAAGTTGAGATAAAAAGCTTAAAAAAAAAGTAAGGACTCAATTCCTAATATCTCTTTCAGAAGTTTCACTTCTGTTGTGTGCTTATAACGGTGAAGCACATTTTTTTTTAAGTTTGTTACCGTTTATTTCGACTTGTTTCACATTTCTGTTAATACCTTTATTCCCATTCTCATAATGTTAATTAAATTGAATTCTTTTTCCTGTGGAACTATCTGTTGCGAGTATTTTGAAGCTGTCACAGTTTTTTTTTGTATTTTTTCCGGTTTACGCTACCTTTCTATTTCATTAGGTTATTTATGCCATTGTCTGTCTTTGCATTTCTCTTTGCTCTGTTTTGGATTTTTCGCGAATCTCATTTTTCTTCCAGCTTTATTTTCTGACAGTAAAAATGCATTCGTCAGAGGTCACTGCCAACATGGTTAAATAGGTCAATACAGCTCACCTGACAATTCCCACAGTTTTGCTACATATAATTTACTGATGAACGTTCTAGCTGCTACCTTCAGTTTTAGACGATATATTTGTTAATAGTCTTTTACTTGACTTATTATCTGCTAACTTTTATTTCCTCTTCTTTTCCTTCTATTAACATTTTCTCATTTCCAACTCCTTTTTCATGTATTCTTTAAATTGTTAACTTAACTTAGCGGCAGGCTGCTTCTCTACTGTTTTATCAGAATAGATTTCAGACTTTTCCAAAAGTGATGGCAAAAAGAAATTACTCTCAAATCTGTGTGTGTGTGTGTGTGCTGCAGCAGTTTTTTTAAGTGAAACTTCTTTAGCGACGGTAAAGTCAGAAAAAATAAAACGCTTATCAAAATGAAAGCCCCTTTATTTATGCATGTTCCAGTATAGCTTGAGGGTTGAAATTTTCAGGACATATAGCAGGGATAAAATGAGGATCCTGGATGAAAACTGGAATAAAAGTCTTATAAAACCAAATAAGAAAAAAAAATGTTCGGAAAGTTAATAAAAGTATTATAAAACGAAATAAAGAAAAAAATAATAATAAAACAAGTTACAGAAATGCGGTTTTCGACGAAAAAAATTTGAAATAAAATGGAAAAACAAAATTAAAAAAAAACTGTCGAAACCGGGGACAAAAGTTGAGAAAAAAAAGCTTAAAAAACAGTAAAAACTCAATTCCTAATATCTCTTTCAGAAGTTTCACTTCAGTTGTGTGCTTATAAAAATAAGGCACATAATTTTTTTTAAGTTTGTTACTGTTTATTTCGACTTGTTTCACATTTCCGTTAACACCTTCATTCCCTTTTTCATAATGTTAATTAAAATGAATTCTTTTTCTGTGAGCCTGTCTGTGGCGAGTTGCGAGTATTTCGAAACTGTCTCAGTTTTTTTTTTAATTTTTCCGGTTTACGCTACATTTCTATTTCGTTAGGTTATTTATGGCATTGTCTTTCTTTGCTCTTTCTATTTGCTTTGTTTTGCTATCTTTTGCGATTTTTATTTTTCCTCCAGCTCTATTTTCTGACGTGCATTTGTCACAGGTTTCAGCCGACATGCTTAAGGAGGTCAGTCTAGCTCACTTGACAATTCCCACATTTTTGCTATATATTTTTTTCACTTAAATTCTACTGGTGAACGTTCCAAGTGCTAGCTTCAGAGGTTTGATCGCCTGTCTTTTCTTAAGAGTTTTTTACTTGGTTGATTATCTGCTAACTTTTGTTTCCTCTCCTTTTTCTTCTATTAACATTTTCTCATTTTCAGCTCCTTTTTCATGTTATCTTTAAATTGTCAACACAACTTAGCTGTTGGCTGCTGCTCTACTGTTTTATTAGAATAGATTTCAGACCTGTCTAAAAGTGATGGTCAAAAAAAATGATTCTCAAATCTGTGTGTTTGCTGTAGCAATTTTTTTATGCTTTTTACCGCTTGTTTCGACTCGTTTCCCGTTAACGCCTTTGTTCGCTTTCTCGTCATATTCATCATATTGAGTTTTTCCTGTTAACCTACCTATTACGTGTATTTCAGAGCTATCACAGTTATTTCTTTTTTCAAATATTAATTTCTTATTCTCGCATCCTTTCTACTTCATTAGTGTTATATTTATGCCATTGTTTTTTCTTTGATCTCTCTCTTTGCTCTGTTTAGTTTTTCTATGTGAATCTTATTTTACATATCACAATTTGATTTTCTGGCAATTAACATCGGCTGCATTACCTTAAAATTTTGCTTCGAAATTCATTTGCTTTTCACCAGGTTTATTTTCATGGATGTTACCAATATTAGCTTCACTTTCTTTTCGTTCTTTATTCGTGCAATTTTTTTTCTTCTTCTACCTTGTTTTCCTGGTTAGTTTCACTTTATATTCTGCTATTTATCGATTTTATATTTTTATAGGTACATTTTTCATTCATGGATTATTAAACGCATTATTACCAAGTCAAAGCAAGTCACCAATTGTTAAAAACGAATTTGGATATTCTAACAAGACAAAGCAGAAATGTCTGGTTCGAAATTAACGAAAAATTCGATTTTCTTTCTCAGAAATTGGTATTGTTTTTAAAATGGTATGATCAAAGCCAACATTAATTAAAAATCCCATCTCATAAAGTTTGCTTCACACGTCAATTTTCCGAAGACCCTTGACATCAGCTTAATAAAATAGATCTTCTTATTTCTTTTTCAAGCAAGTTTGCATGACCAAACAAGGTGAGAACATCTTAATTCTCTTAATGAACAAATTGGACCGTTTTAACGTAAATGATTCGTATAATTAGTATTTTATAGGCAGATGTATGGTTTCATTTCAAAAATAATTTAAGGTACATTAAATTAAGTTAGACTATTAGAACGTAAATTGTATAATTATTTAATCAATTTTCTAATTTACTACCAGCGGTGATATCGGAAAATCCAATTATGTTGGGTGGGACAGTGGCAGCTAGTTTATTATGATTATCCAATTAGATTAATACTGTTTATACATGTCACTTGAAGTTAATATGTTTGAACATTGATATTGATGAGGTATTGAATCTAAAATAATCTAGCGGTTTTGTGTCTAATGAATCGATGTCCAATAAAGGTAGGTTTTTATTTAATACCTAATAATAGAGATATAATGCGGAATGGAAAAAAGGTCAGGCAGATTGAACGAAAATAATATACGTTGAATTTCCAGGAAATATCTAATATTCAGCCTGTCGCTTTTGTTATTCATTATTTCTATATTTAATATTATATTAAATAATATAATAATATTTAATGTTTAAACTATTCGAGTTAAACCACTTTGTAGTTGTAAGCCTTTTTCTCCACGATCGACTGATCGGATAACCCAAGCAAAAATTACTATTCAGTGCCGTCATATTATCTCCAAATGCCATTTTCTATGCTTAGGCAATAATTATATTTATCAGACCTCCAAACTAATCCTTATGGAAAAATTCAAATTTGGTATCGGCAATTGCAGCAGTTCAAGTATCTTAACACTGATATTGATGACGATTGCTAATCTACGTACGATTGAATCTTATATCTAAACCATAGACTTGGAGCTTCTAAAACAACAAGAGGCACATACTCAAAAGCTTCCAATTGAAGAAGCAGCATGTGCATGTGTTTATCCTTCAAACATGTGCCCGGAAACCAAACGCCAGTAGCTTTCGTAGTATTTTGGGTAGACACATGAGCGCGTTGAAGGAAATTGTTTATATAATCACCCTCTTTATCAGATAAAGTACATAGGGCTTATTGCTATTTGAAACAAGTACATAACCACCAGAAATATCTGTCATAACGTGTCAAATGCTTTAGGCATGTCAGTAAATATATCAGCAGTCTGATAACCAACTATCAGAGACTTACATATTTTATATATGATAGTTCGAATGGTGGTGATAATGGAACGACTCCTGAAGAAGTCTCGTGCACATCGGTATCACATCACTACGCTAGCTGAGATTCCAGGTAAATGCCCACAAATGTTTTAGGCTTATATGCCTTACTGAAACCATTACTGGCGGCATCCTCACAATTAATACTTATATACCTTAGATATTCATTAGGAATAATGCTGCTGCCAAAATTGATCCTTGCAGAACTCAAAATTTGGCACACGCACTATTAGATATTTGCCTATAGTAATAAACATATTAATAATGATTAGCAATGCATGAATGTATCAAAATCATATGTGTCCGGAGCTCTTGAATCAAAGTGGAGCAAACTGTTAGAAGTCTTGATCAAATCAAAGAAGCACACTTGAAAGTATTTTTATCCTCCAAGCAATGTTGCGCAAAGGTTTGCCCGGAATTCAGATTGCAATAATTTTCAAACCGTTTGGTATACTGGTTGAATTGAAAATTGATGTTGCTTCCTCCACCTAAACGCTCCAAAGATAATGACTTAGACTTAGAAAATCACCAATTCATATTGTTAAATACTTGAAACAAGTATACATAATTAGAAACATATGTCATTCACTGTCAAATGCTTTAGACATGTCTCTGAACATATCAGCAATCTCATCACTAACGTTCAATGAAGAAACTTAAATTTTTTATATACGTAGAGATTGGATGGTGGTGGAGAGGCCTCTGACGGAGTCGTGCTCACATTGGTATAACATCACGACGTCTAGGTGACTTTACAGAGAAACACTACGCAGGCATCTACATAGACGTATTACCCTTATATGGAATCAGGAGGAAATACCAGATGAGTGGAAAGAAAGCCTCATCATTCCTATCCATAAAAAGGGGGACAGATCAAAATTTAGTCACTATGGAGGGATATCCTTGATCAACACATCATTTAAGATCCTTGTAAACATACTGTTGGAACGCCTTAAACCCATCGTAGAATCAGGCATAGGAGACTACCAATGTGGATTCCGTAAAAATAGATCTACCGTCGATCAGATATTTACAATAAGACAAATGTTAGAAAAATGCTGGGAACTTAACAGAGAAATTCATCATCTGTTTATCGATTTCAGACAAGCCTACGATAGTATTCTAAGAGTTAAGCTATGGGACGCAATGGTAGAACTAGGAATCCCCAAAATGCTAATCAATCTAACAAAGATGTGTGCCAACGGCTCCAGAAGTAGAGTAAAAATCGCCACGTAGAGCTCCCCACCCATGTATCTCTTCACTTTCGTATTCTGGCAGTAATGAGCTGGAAATAACTCTGTACTCTTTTATCTTTGCAAGTTTGTTCATTTATCGACATGAAAAAATATTGTTTAAAAGTGTTATGTTTTTGCGAGACAATAAACACTTACGAGCTTCCAGGAATAACCTGTATCTACAGATCTCCAAGAGACACAAATATTTTAAATGCATTCAAATTTATGTTAAAATTTTACTTGCAAATACCAGTTTTACTTTGCTAATATTAGGTGAAAGAATTTTCAGAGGAATTTTTATTGATTATTTATTAAACATGACGCATGCATTAATATTTGTGTGCTACAAAGCACTGCAGCCTGAATGCCATCATGTCTTGTTACCCGAGCAAAAACTAACCTTTCAAGCAAAATGCAGGTGAATATTTCCATCTATACATCATAAATCAGCGAAGTGGACAAGCCATTTCGTATTCAATATTCATGTATAACTGTTCGTAATATTTAATCTTATTTAATATACATTTATGTTATTTAATGATGAGCATTTTTCAGAAAAGAGGTATGAAATATTTTAATTATAAAATTATTGCTTCGGTAGGAATATCATGCCTATGCACTATTCTGGGATGCATCGAAATTCTTACCGCGCAATAGGAATGATACTTTGGTATTTTATTTACTAAACAGATTATTTCATATTCCATACAAGTAAATAATATGCTTCTTTTGGTAAAAAGGGATGTCTTGATCGTTCCACACATCTAAGAATAATAGTGGGTTTTTAGGTGGCGAGTTTAGTTTGGTATTTCTTTATATCAGAAGCACAGGGCTTTGGGAATCTCTATACATGCTTCAAACTTAATCTTTAAGCCGCAAGGTTTCGAAAGCATATATGTTGTAGACATAAAACGTAAAGTTCATGGATATTATCCATGCTTGCTCACGGCCCACCGATCAGCCCTTGTTATCTTTAATATTTATACAATAGAAACAATATTTTATCTAATCTAACTCTAAAATGCTGACGACTTTGTGTTATTGACTATAGGAAAATTTATTTTCTCATAAGCTGGCTCATAACTCATTATATGCACAAGATATTATCTTCCAACCTGGACGTAGTTTAACCTATTAATATCCAATTATTTATGATAATACAATAATTATGGGAGGAAACAAAATACCTTGATACGATAACGAATAACAACTTTCAGTGGGACAAGCAAATATCTGATGCTCAAGTTAAGGACAACAAGAGTATTTCTAACATTGCTACATATTTATAATGGCATTGACAATATCACACATCGAATATTTATTTCATACTGGCATAGTTCAATTTGATGCACTAAGAGTAATTACAAGATACATAAGTCAATCCCCACAAATGATTTACTAGTTAAATGTAGTGAAATGTTCTGGAAATACTGCCTCATAAATGTATAATGAAAAATATTTCAATCAGGAATAATCTAATCTTAATCCTTCTTTAAAAATTAATGATAGCTGAGATATCCAATACTAACGAAGAAAGCAACCTCCGTACCTGATCCAAGCTTACAAGGACCTCCAAGATTATCAGGCTCTCGCTCACTGGATTTGAATATGTTCAAATATGATATGCACAACAATACCGTACCTTTGAAAAATATAAAATGCAACGCAGTTTCTCATAATTGGATATTTACTGATGCATGCTGAGCGTTTGCTTTTGCTCAGCTGAGGTTGTTGCAGTTGATATGACTCTTGCTTTTTGTATGAGGCATGAGTGTAGTTGAAATGATTAATTGTTCAGATATCATGTCCTATAAATTAGATCATATCTCTTTTACATCAAACAGACGATCTTGGACGCAAACGCTTCCGCATTTGATATTAAACTCTCATCGATCCTGGTCACTCGGACATTCATGGAAATGAAGTGGCAGATCAGTTCGCAAATATTGATAGGAATCTGAGAGTCACCCTAAATCTCAGATGGATCATAAGGATGAGAACTGGATACTGTCTTCATCCGGCACACTTGAACACAATTAGTTTAATCAATGACCCAGACTGTGAATGCATTACCGGGGTTGCAGATCTCGAACACATCTTATTTAGTTTTTCCATATATCTACCAAGAGTTGTTGGAGATTGGAACAGTCAGTCCTTTTATCTAATATAGATAATTCTATTAACATAACCCTTATGAGGTACCTTTCTCACAAACAGTATAGAGCTATAATAAGCTTAGAGTAGAATCGGGAAAAGGACGTAATTTATTAATAAAGAGGCATAAAACACTTGTTTTTTTTTAATAAAATTTTACTATTCTAAACATAAGAAATATGCTTTGAGAAGCTAACAAAACAGTAAAACTCTCCTAAATAAAAACTAGATTCGTTCCTTACAAAAGAGTCACGTCAAAACATGACTCTTGCCCCACCGGTGGGGCAAAAATCCCATTAAGGTGGGGCAAAAGGCCTTATGAGAAAAACTATACACATGCATAACAAATAAATTGTCCATGCAGTGCACTTCTCATGCCACCAATTATTACATTGTATGCACTGGATCCAGTCTTCAATTTGTGGGTCTTCATGGCAAAAATAATTCTCATTTGACGATTCTTTGGGTTTGGATTTTTTTCTTTTCAATAGCACGACTGCTTTTAACATCAGCAGCAACCCTAGCTTTGCTTTTTTCCTTAATCGAGAGAATTTTTCTTTTAACACTTTTTGTACATTTAAGTTCTTCTCTTCTCATTTTTTCATTTTCTTCTCCTTCCAGTTTGTCTTTAAAAGGAGTGCTTGACAGTACTTCCGATTTTGGTCCTTTGCTTTTTCATTTTTGCGTTTCTTGTTTTTTTGGGAAGGGGTAATATTTTCTTGGGGCTAACAATGACGATTTTTGGAGGATCACGAAAGGTTGAAGGTGGATAAATTTTATCTAGCCACTGGTTATCGGATCCCAATGAGATATTTTTTGTTGGAGGTGGAGTTCTACTAATTGCAGGACGGAAGATGAAACTTCCTCAGGAGTTAAATTTGCAAGAGGAACATCAAACTCAGGATTTGCCGAGATTTACCTCCCCCCCTCCAATCAAAATCAAAAATCTTCTTCGCTAAATACAAATTTATTTATAGGGTAGATTCCACATTTCTCAAATGATTTGATACATTTTTCTATAGTGAAACAACACCTGCTATATACTTGACCAAATAGTCTAGCCATTTGGAAATGGTTGATTTGCCTTTCTGGGTTGCTGATGGTTAGCAATTCATCACATTCCTCAGCATAAAATGTTTTTAACGGTTTAAAATAACAACGATCCAATGGTTGTAGCCAATGGCTGCTATGAGGCGGAATCGTTAATAAATTAATTGAATTTTGCCTGCAGAATAAAACAGCTGTGCGATGAATGATTGTCCAGAATAAGCAATACCAGGTGTTCTTTGTCTGTACGAACTTTTGCATTGAAGTGTTTCAATTAATCTAGCAAAAGTTCGGTGTTCGTATATCCGGAATCTGAACACATTCCACTAGACATTCCATTAGTTCACTTTTCATCCTTTTTCTCGGAAATAGTATTGCAGGTGGCACGAAGCTACCACTTGCGCTCATGGCGCAAACTACCGTTATTGTTTACCCTCTTTTCGCAAAGAGGTCACTTTTTCTACTAACTTCTTTTCCTTTGGACTTATAACTTTGAGAATCTTGTTTGGAACAGTCGAAATATCGCTTTCATCCATAGTGTATCTAGCGCTTGGTAGAAAGTTGCATTTATTGTACAGCGTGGATATATTATTAAAAAAGACTTCGACCTGTGTCTGGTTGAAGCCCATTGGTCTCGCCAGGCTGGTTTCACTTGGAGTTCTCAATGATGAATTATGCTTTTAAATTAATTTATAAGCCCAATCTTTGCCAGCCACCTTCTTTTCATTATCAAATGGATGAGCCACATTGTTCAATGCTGCAAAATCATATGCAACCATTCGCAAAGTTTTGAATGACAGGCCATAAAATTGGTCGTCCAAATCCTTGCAATATTGAGGTATAAACACAGACAGAAACCGCCTAAAATGTTCTGCACCACGGCCCGCTTTAAGTCTCATTCTTAACCTTCCGTTACTGGCGCGCATATTTCAAGCAGCGTTACTGCGCGGCGAACTGTGAGTCCGCACAGTAAAATGTCCAATGTGGATTAGATTTTTCTGCATATTATAATAAAAAGTCAAAAAACCTTACAAACGGTTTGTGTTGGGTTAGTTCAGAACAAAAACTATAAATTTAACACAAATTTAAATTAAAAATTTTACTTGGAACTCAATGTTCATAACAATCTGAACAAACACAACTAACCTAAACCATAAACTTATTACATAATCGCCATGAAAATCCAGTTGTATGGTTTTTCTCCCTATAACATGTTCATTGGTTGTGGATGAGCAAAATTTCAGCTTAATTGAACACCGAGAAGTGGGACAAACAAAATTCAGGACCTCGCTCCTAAACACTCCCCTGGATCAGCCTAATGACGTCATAGTATCGCATTTTCATTCGACTTATATGGGTCAAACAAAATTTAGAACCCTCCCTCCTAAATACGCCACTGAATCAGCTCAGCTTACACCATAATACTGCATTGTCGTCCGACTTAATACGTATAAAACTTACATACTTAAGTGAAGCTAATAAAAGTGTCATATTTTTGCTCTTACCTTCAAACGTGACGCAAACGGAAAATCAATAAGTAAATTTACAACTTTTCAAAATGTGATGTGCTGGGCTGGACTGTCACTCCGCACATGCATATAATGTCCAAATTATTAATACAAAGCACGCCACGCCCTACACTGACGTCATTTATAAAGAATACCGGAAAGGGTAGAACCAGAGTTTGGTTTGTTATACTCTGGTAGAACCGGCAGGAGTGGGAGTCAGTGGCAAATTGGTAAAATGAGAACTTGCGGACTACTAGTCCGCGCGCCATTTCTGGAAGGTTAAAGTCGATTCATGTAGACCCAGCATGTCAGCAGTAGTTCTTATTGAATGACGGGCTTCAATATAAGCTCTAGCACCCTCTAACGTTTCCTCCGTGCACAGTTTACGATTCGATTTTCGCTTATAATTTCTGAAAAAAAAATTATGTATTAATTTAAGTAGTGGGGCAAACGTCCTGTAAATGATGGGGTAAAAGTACGCGCGTACTTTTGCTCCATAAAGGTTTCGGACTTTTGCCCCATTTCTAAAGTATGTTTAAAAATGGTTATAAAAAAAAATATAAAGATTAGTCCAACTTAACAAATCTAGGTCAAAAGTAAGGTAATAATATAAGGTTAATCTAAATCTAAAAAAATAATAAATAAAAAATAAGTTTTGCGTGGGGCCGGGATTGAACCAATAGCCTTGGCATACTGCCTGAGCCACGATATCACACTCCTGATTTGATTTGCTCAAAAAGTCTCATACCAATGCCTGAAGTCCAAAAATGTAAACAACATTGACACTATTGACGGGCGCGGTTGGGATTTACGTGCTATACAACATTCAGTGATGTAATCGGTGTTGCCAAAGTGTGCAGCGTTTTTTTTATAATTAGGGAGTTGGACTTTTGACCCACGCGTACTTTTGCACCATTCTACTCTAACATTAAATCAAATTAATTCCTAAGTTATACAATCTTTTTTATATCCAGAGCTTTACATCCGAGGATATATTATACGATATACGGTCACCTACGTCTACTATAATACTTGGGTATCGTTTGAATTTTTTGAACACAATAACCGGACTGAACGAGATTCTTATTATAATTATAGCAGCACAGTTGATCCTTTTTATGTCTACCTATCATTATGGCATTACGTCCGATAATACTTTTTAGGTCGAGATCATGCCTCAGAATAGTTGATCTTCTGTGGCTTAGCGACAGCATTCCCCTTGATACTCCAGGCAGTCCTCGTAGCTGTGACAACTCCTTGCGTTTTACTGACAGTTACTCAATAGTTCATGGGTTGCAGTCTCAGTAAACATTGAGTACTGAAAATTAAAAATACTTTGTACGAATCATTTTTGAACACAGTGGATACAATATCAAGCTACTTACTGTTGGAAGCTACTAAAAATTATTATTAGAATCGATTCCCTTAGGCACCAACAAGTTGCTAACCTACAACCTACATGAAGTTAGCAACATATCCCAACGCCCAGTTCTGCAAAGCCAATTCGAGGGAAATTCTACAGCGGACGTAAGAAACTTCATTTAAAATACTTTGTTGGCAAATTTAAAGCCCGTTTGATAAAAATTTATGGGATCGTTCAACCACCAAATGAGATGCAGCTGGGCCACCCAGCAGCTTCTCAGTTGACTCGTCCCATCGAGCCTAAGTGGTAAATGGCGCAACCGCGTATCGATATTTACACGATTAGCGAGAAACGATATTTGTATTTGTCTGATCTTCCACACAAACGGCTCAAAAACTTTCCCGCGTTCCTCGAAGCTTCCCAACGATATATCATGCCTTTCAGGGAATATTTTCCATTTTAACGCGTTGCGCATACATTAAAATCGACCGATTTCAGTTTTCCTGCAAAGCGTAGGAGTCGCTGCAGACCAATCGCGTTCGATATGCAAAATGGGCGTGTGCCTCTCTCCGTCCCGCTATGAAGCGGGCCTCAGCCAGCGCCTACTGCGATATCGATATCATTTTATTATGTAAACGAGGCGACGCGACGAAGCGCAGATATTTTTTATTGGAGTTTAAAGGCCGGCAGGAGTGGCTCTGTTACCGCTACTGCAGGCAGAGTTCGTTCTAGCATCAAGAACTGGAGAAAAGCGTCGAATTTTTCATGCGAATTCTTTCTATGCCTATGAAAGCTGAAGAGAAAATTAAAGTTATTATTTGACAGTCGTGACCAGTTGATGTGACAATAAATTCTTAAATGCCTTTTCTATGTTTAGCTGTTGATGTCGTAAGTGTTGATAAATATACAATGTGCAATTCTTATTGGTGTTAATATGAGAACGCACCTTTGATGTCATTTGTCATTTTTTCAATTCGCTCTGTCAGAAATAAAAACGTGATGTCAGGGGTATTCGGTAGTAGTCACGTAGTAGTACTGTTGAATAAGATTGTCGTGTGTTTTGTTAGTTTATACTTACCTTTTTTGCAATACATATTCTTTAAAATCAAACAGTGTCTTTGAAACCAATTTGAACCACGGAGCTCTACAGTAAGTATATGTGTCTAGATATATACTTAGTTAATAATCTATGATTGATCTGCTACCAGAATTGTGTACCTACCTTCTTGATACGGTACAAATACATACCCAATAAATGTCATGAATGATGAATGGTTATTAATGATTTTCTTATCTCCTTCTTAGCTAGTGTACCAACTACTTCTAAACTCATGAAAGCTTGGTCAGTTCCTGTGAAAAAAAATCTATTTATGTTAAGAGAATATACCATTACGCAATGTTACACAAATCCATTTAGCTCGGGAAGCGAGGTTATTAAAGAGGATAGTATTCAGGGCCGCATAGAAGTTGGGTAGAAGGAGTTATTACACCCCTCTCCAGAAATGTTTATACTTCCGCATTAGTATCCTCTTGTAACTAATCAATTAGTACTAGAAATAAATATGAGAGCGGAATAACCCCCTCATGACCCCTCAAAACAATTATCTAGAGATGTGCTACTGCTAGTATTTCCATTAAATGGAATTTCCATGCTCAGTAAGTATGTCTCTAAAAATAAGGATAGTTGGAAGTTATATTTTATACCTGTATGAAGGCCACCTTGAAGAAACTAGCATTGCCAACAGGCAGGCCTGAGTTGGCCAATTAGAAATTGTTTATCATTTACCGGATTAGATGTCATGCTCCGCTCACACTAAGAATCGCTGAACTCTGAAAGATGAAGAAGCTCATGTACTTATTTTGCAAGTTTTAACAGATACCAATTTAAAACACAATAGAAGGAGCGCGAAAAAGGGAATGTGAATAGAAAAATAGAAGAATGTAAACATGTTTTGAAGAAACATCAGAAATTAAGTGGGTTTTTTTCAAAAGAGACAATGAGTAATATCATAACAGATAACGAAGAGGTTTTTCTTTTCATAATCACTTGAAGAGTCACATTCCACCCTCCTCTCAACAGAAACCAAAGCACTTGAAGGAGCCAACATGCTACGGTTACCAAATTAATGTTTGCAATGTCGTGGAGAGGTATTATTCAAAACTATACATGTTATAATAAAGATCAAAAAGCACGCGGAGAAATCCTTATTAATTGAATCATAAGTGTTTTGCTGCACAGATACTAAAAATACATGGAGTAATACCTCTAAACGCGATCTACCATAGACTAGATTCAAGGTGATGACTGCTGAAGGTGATGGAAAGATAACTTGACACGGATTTATGGCTAGGTCAGTATTCTCATACATGTTTAAAATCAGCATCGGTTATTGCTTAATATAGTACTTGGATCAGAAATTGTGACTACCACGGCCATGTATTCTATATCGCAGCCTTGGACCAAAATCTGTCATCTTTAGAGGACTTTTTTTTTTGTCTAGTTTATGGCTTTGCATCGAGTGCATTTAGCCACTACAATAACTTAAATTTAAAACTCAAATGAAACATTCCATCATTCATACCAAATATAACAACAAAATAAAAATTGTGAAGAGCAAAATTATAGGATAGAACTGGGACTTGAATGTAATTATTGGATTCAACGTAACATACTAGAAACAATCAAAATGGAAACACTGTAGAAGAAATTATAGATGGATTAGACTTCAAGAAATGTGACGTAAATGCTATTGCTTAATATTGCTGCACTCGAATATAGGTACTATCAAGCAAGCAACAATGGAAGCCTCCTGCAACTATCTATTACAACCTTGAACCAAGCATCTGTCATTAGAGGATGTAATTTTAATTAAAGAAAGTTACCAAAAACACCCAAAATAGACAAACTATGGAAGAAATAGCCTATACGTGTAACCTCTAATCGGGTAATGATTGATCAACAAAAATGAAAACTGCAAAGAAAATAGAACATTAGGATCTGAATTCTTAGTTGATATTCACTTGTAGCATCTACCTAGATTATGAAATAAATTGAATCTACAGGGTAAATAATAGGATTGTAATCGGAAGCAGTAAGTTCTTCTTTGGCTCCTTCCAAAGTAATCATTGAGAGCGAAACACAATAAATCAGACCAAACTTCAACGAGGGCAAAACCAAATATCTGATATCACTGATATTTAGTGAGAGTAGTGGTGAGTTGTTACTGGAATGGGTTTCAAATGCAATGGAAGCCCTCGATGGGTACTTTTCATCCAACAACCTATGTTTGAATATTTCCGAAACTCAATCGGTCCTTTTTAGCAATAGATGGGAACATCACTTTGTTTTTTTGTATAGAGACGAGCAAATCACATCACAAGAAAGTGTCCCATTTTTGAGTGTCTGTATTGATGGGAGGTTGGATTGGAGGGAGCATACCGAGGGTGTTGCTACTAAAGTTGCGCAGTACTGTTTTGCTCTAAGGGTTGTTTCTGAAGGGGTGATGGGTGTTGAGGCTGCCCTGTGTGCCTATCATGCTTTTATTCACTTTCGTATAAAATATGGCTTAATTTTGTGGGGTAACTCATGTGATATCCAAAGAATTTTAATTCTACAAAAGAGATACCTGCCAAGTGTGTTTAAGATGAAACAAAGGGAAAATTGCAGAAATACTTTTATTGAAAGAAACATCTTAACAGTAATTCCCATGTATGTTTTTGATTGTATAATGTTTGTCAGAAATAATGAGGATTTGTTTAAAAATTCAACATTGAATCATGAGTATCTCACTAGAAATAGATCGAATCTACTATGTGATAAATATAATTATAGTTATCTGCAAAATAATGTTGAGTTTTCAATCACTAAAGTTTATAACTCGATTCCTGAAGAAGAGCATAGACTCCCAAAAAATAGACTTATTATTGTTTTAAAAAGGTTCCTGTGTCAGAATGCATTCTACAGTGTAAATGAATTTAACTGTGATAAAAATAATGTAATTTTGTTTTAGATTTTTTGATTGTTGCCATATCATGATAATTAATGTTTTGAAATGCCTTATTATATTTTTTTGTTTTGTAATGTTATGTCAGTCAGTACTTATACTAAATATTCTCAGTTATTAACATGTACAGAGCTAGTATTTAAATAGTTATTTTCCTAACTAGTGCGGAAAGTCATACTTTTCCGCACGCGATTGCAGTTTGCCGAACGACGCGCAGCGGAGTTCGGCAAGCAGTCGAGTGAGAAAAAGAGACTTTCCGCATGAGTTAGGAACAAAATTTTTTCTACAAGCACCTAAATCAAAAATTGAACCGTCTATTTTGTTTTATTTGGGCAAATAGAATAGTTATTTTTATTCGCTTGAGAAACATAGATTTTTTAGACAAGATTTTATTTAAAAAGCATAAAACAATAACAATTTAATAGCAGTTATTGATATTTATGATACTGGGTGTCCCAAATTTGTAGGTATATTTCTTTTGTATAATAATTCTTTAATAATTATAATTAGTTTTCCGCTTTGTTATAGCGAACATGACGTGTTCCCCTAAATTTGGTATTATCAATATAGAAGTTACTGTGTGACAAATTTGTATACCTATTTTGATATTTTTACTTTTCCGCACTAGTGCGGAAAAGTAGTGCGGAAAAGTATATTATCGTGTTGTAATTTTGTTATTACCATTTTTTTGACCATGTTTCATAGCCTGAAGGGTTTTTGTAACTTCGTTTCACATGGGAATAAATAAACGAATATCTATCTATCTATCTATCTTTTTTTTTTTTTTTGTATTAGGACAATGCATATCTGAGCACGACCAGAGCATTGTTGTTCTAGCGCTCTGGACAGTGTGAGACTCCGGCATGACCCACTAAACTCCCATCCCCTACTTTTCCCCATGCACTGGAACCGCTTTCGCATTACTTCGGTGCAGGGGGGCTGTCTTTATACATTTGTCTTGGTTAAGGTAGCATGAGTATAGGCTTCGTGGTACGGAATCTGCGCATATATGCTTTTATCAGTCTCTAACATCTCTCTCCTCTTTCTCTTTGGTCTCTATTATATCCCTAACGGCACTGTACGCGTCTTTCCATTCTTTCTCACCTTGTAGCAAGCAACTGGTCAGGTTATTTGCAACGAAGATCCAACCCGTCTTACGCTGGAATCTTGCTCGGGGACCTTCCCATCTCGGGCATTGAAAAAGTGTATGCTCCGCGTCGTCTTCGTCACGGCAATAAGGGCAATCTCTGGTTTCTGATCTTCTTCGCTCAAATAGGTACTTCCTGAAGCATCCATGTCCAGATAGCGCCTGCGTAAGGAAGTAATCCACCTCTCCATATGGTCGGTTGACTCATCTCTCTACATCCGGTATGAGTCTATGTGTCCAGCTACCCGCTAATGCACTATCCCATATTAGCTTCCATCCACGCAGGAGGTTTGTTCTTGCTGTAGCTCCGTCCAAGCCATTGTGTCGGTCTCTTCTCTCTTCGATCAGTAATTTGATCGGTGGGATACTAGCTATGACTCCCACCCCAATCGTAGATATGGTTCTATATGCGCTGCAAACACGTATAGACATTGTTCGTTGAACCCGTTCGAGTTTGGCCACAAGAGTTTTATTTCTTGTGGCTGTGTGCCATGAGGGTGCTCCATAAAGTAGCTGCGACTGCACTACCAACGCCAGAATCCGTCGCTTTGATGCTCTCGGTCCGCCGATATTCGGCATAAGATTTGACAATGCTGCAACCGTTTTTTCAGCTTTCTTGATTGTACAGCTGATGTGCTCTGAAAAAGTCATTTTGGTGTCTAGGTACACTCCCAAATACTTCAAGGATGTCTTCGGTCTCACGGTTACTCCCTGGATCTCAAATGACACTGGTCCAATCTTTTTCTTATGAGTAAGTAGCACTGCTTCAGTTTTTTCAGGAGCCAGTTGGAGGCGTCGGCCCTCCATCCAGTTTAGAATTCTCTGTAGGCCAGTGTTGCTCTTAGACATCAGCAGCTCCTCGGACTTTGCGGTGACTACCATCGCTACATCGTCAGCGAACCCCACCAAAGTGACATTCTCCGGCATCTCCATCTGTAGTATGTCATCATATAGTATGTTCCACAGAGTAGGACCCAGGACGGAACCCTGAGGTACTCCACTGCTTATGGTCAGACTCCTTTCACCCTCTCCATTTACCAGGAGGATGTGTCTATTAGATAGGTAGGACGCGACGATACCAATAAGGGCTTCGTCTATTCTTCTTCTGGATGAATTCAGTATCATCTGCCAGGATGCACTATTAAAGGCGTTCCTGACATCCAGGGTGATAACGGCACACAACCTTCGATGTGCTGGTGAAAAGTCTTCAGCTTCCCTCGCAATTCTTAGGACAAGGTTGATTGCGTCAACTGTTTGCTTTTTTTGCCGAAATCCGAATTGTCTTTCGGATAGCCCACCGTGCGTTCCACTTCGCTGTTAAGTCTTCCCACCAAGAGTTGCTCGTGTAGTTTACCTTCCACGTCCAAGAGGCATATTGGTCTGAACGAGGAGGGATTCTGCTCTGGTTTATCGCCCTTCTTAAGAAGAAGGATTTTTGCTACTTTCCAGCTTTCTGGGAAGTATGCCCTAGATGCCAGTTCGTTGTATGTGGCCAGTACTAATTCTGGTTGATTTTCTGTCACAAGCTTTATTATTTCCGGAGGTATTCCTGCTGGTTCTGGAGCTTTATTGGTTTTCAGCCTGCTGCAAGCTATTCTTAATTCCTCTATTGTAAAGTTTAAAAATCTATATCTATTATCACAGTTAAATATCACAGGATGGTGTTCGGGGAATAAATGGGTTGCCACTTCTTCCATCTCATCCAGGGAGAGGTTTGTCCTAGGGGGTATCCTAATATACCCTTCATAACAATTTTATATCCATCACCCCATATATCACAGTCGACTTTATCACATAGTTCTTTCCAACATTTTTTCTTGGCACCCTTGATCCGTTCTTTGAGCTTCTTTTTCGACTCTTTATAGAGTTCCCATAGAGCTTCCCTCAATTCTGGTGGTTCACGCCTTGCCGCTCTGGAGTAGTCCCTTCTCGACTTGTGGCACTCTCTGCGGATACTGGCAATGTCTTCATTCCACCAGTACACCGGTTGTCTCCTGGCATCAGCTTTTCTTCTAGGCATAACTAAGTTACAGATATCTGTCAGTTGCTCGGAGAGACTTTTTGTATTCTGTAGGTCTTGTCGGGGACGACGTTCGTTCAGGACCTGACTGAGTTTGTTCCTATCTAGTTTTTTTTACTTGCCAGCCGCTGGTGCTGGTGTTGAGTGTCCTGGAAAAAGGTACTCTGTTGGTCGTAACTTCGAAGACAATGTAATTATGGTCACTTAATGTTTCCCTTTCCAGTACCTCCCAGCGACTGATTTGAGGTTGAAACTTCTCCGTAGCAATGGTCAAGTCCAGGATAGAACCATAGTTTAGGCTTTGGAAGGTCGGTCTATCTCCCTGGTTTAAGACCACCAGATCGTTAGTCGCCATCCACTCCACCATCACTCTGCCTCTTCTGTCCGTTGTATCCATTCCCCACTGCGGTGATTTAGCATTGAAGTCACCTGTAATTATTGCATTTTCTCCTTTTGTTCTTATCCGTCGCCCTATCCGAAACAAAGTTTCTTCCAAATCAAGAATATCATCGTTTCCCGAGGAGTAGCAGCTATAGATGGTAAATTCGCTGACTGTGAGGTATGCGTATCCTTGTCCTTGCCCCTGGCCCTTGATAAATATTTTATCACTCATAACCTTGATAGCAGATTTCAGGTCGATCCCCTTTATCCAGTCTTTTCTGTCCCTTATAAAATTGACGTTCGGCTCACTAACGAGTATTATGGCCGCTTCCAATTCTTTGGCCGTAGCTATGGCCATGTCTATAGCCTGCCTGCTCCTATTTGTGTTATCTATCTATCTATCTATCTATCTATCTATCTATCTATATCTGTACCTCAGAGCCAAAGTATGTTAAGACCCAAACTCTCATTTTACAGGAGAGGCATTTTAAAATTTTTATTAAAGGAAATTCTTGATTTCTACATACTACATAGATTTTAGAACTACATTTTTTTTAAATATATTATTAGGACAAAAACATAAGCTTTAGACTATTTATTTAATATTTTTTGATAAAGTGACAACCTTTTTTGTTTTAAGAAAAAAATCGAGTTTGTGGAATTAACTGCAATGTTAAGTCAAAAAATATAAAAGGATATTTATGAAAAACTATGTTAAGTAACATAAACTTTTATTACAAAAGAGAAATAATAAACTAAATGAAACTTTTTTTATAAATAATATAGTAACATTTTGGCTTAAAAAACTTTAAGAAAAAAATTACAGAAATCTCACACAGTCTTGGCAATGAAATCAAATTTTGACTAACCTTCCTCTGCAGTATCATCATGCGTACGGTAAGTCTAATACGCGTGAAATGGTTTTGATATCCATTGTAGTAATTTTTGTAAATGAGTATATTTTTTTGTAGAAATAGCTTTGTAGAAATAGCTTTTATTTAACTAATGGGGCATGGCAGTGGAACGTCTGGTCTTTCTGTTAGTATCCAGCATTTTAAAATCGTCTAACCGAAATCTGTCTTGTAAAACAAAATTCCAGGGTTTTCTCTTCTTACTTGTAAATGTACCACTTGAGAAATGAGGAAATCTTCCACAGACTCATTCTTTTTTCTCATAAACAAAGGTGAAGTTGAACCATCACATAAATCTTTAAAACTAAAAAATCTTCAGCTTCCATTCCAGTAACAAAGGACGGTTTTTTTTGTTGAGCATATCCGAACTAGCTGCTTTCAATCCCAAGAAATAGTTATTTTGAACTGGGGCACTTTCTTTCTTTCCCTCTCTATAACTGAATGAACTGCATCCGCTTCTAAATGAGTAGACCCTCTCTCTGGTAAGGAATTCATGATCTATTATGTTTATCGTGGGATTTAAATTTAAAATCCAAAAGTAACACATGACCATTTGAACACTTCTATTTTGTGATGGACAATTATCTAATCATATACAGAGTTCTGATATAGTATCTGAAATATTGCAAACTTGTAGCCATTTTATTAAACAAGAAGCTATCTCATTCCCTGCGCATCCAGCAATGCTTTCGTCCCACATCATGCAGTGATATTTTTGCAAAGTCGAATCGTAAATTACTAAGTTAAATGTCCAGAGCTTTAAGGAGTAGAAACTCTGCGAGTTTGAGAGCTCTGGGGTGGGCAAACATTTTTCGAGGTCCATCATTACAACCTTTTCGAAGTTGTTTGTTTTTGAACGATCATTGTCTTGTGCTTTTAGTTTACATCTGTTACTGGAGTCTTTAAGCTGCTAATCTAACTGTTCCTGCAAAAGAACTCGGTTATCTTGGGTATCTACTCCTTGCAATTGAATCTTAAATCTGTCGCATATATCACAAGTATCATTTTCGGGTAGTTTAAATGCATAATTGAATTCGAAGTTAAAAATCTCATGATATAACCATTCTTTTGCAATTAAATTTGAAGGAACATTACTGTCAGCGCAGTCTTCTAAATACAAGGAATACATTTTTGTTAAATTAAGATGACTTCCTAAATACCGTTTTTTAGTTCTCTCGCGGGAATAGTGGGACTCCTGATTTTGGAATCTCGAGATGTGGTTTCGAACGCTGATGCGAACTTCGTCTGATACTTTGTTGATTGACACATGTTTTCCCCTCTTATCTGGAGATATTATACCGCCATCCCTTTTTTTATCCACAGCTGTATCTACTGACTGCTGAGAAATACTTAATGTGTTGAGAAAAAAAATTGCATATTGTTATCGGTTTCCCTTCAACTTTAAAAACGTATTTATTGGTGAATTTTCTTTTGCCTAGGCGTGTATCATTTCCATTGCGAGTTCTCTTAATTGGAAGCTGGAATACGTGTAAGGCGATGTATTGCCTTTTCATGTCTAAACTATTTTGATGAGTCCAATATTGTTCTTGAATTCTTTCTCGTGTTTCTTCACTAATCAATTCTTTACATTTCAGTTTGCAGGTGTCATTACATGGAGGTTTTAAATTTAATTGCGAACTAAACTATTAGATTTTGTAACGTATTCTGATCCTGAGTATTTCGGTTTCTTTGCAATATTTTTCTTCCATGTTTGGGGACCTGAACGCCTCTTGCTAATTTTCTTTTGCTCTTCGTTAATTTGTTCCAATTTGTCGATTGATCCTCTTCGTTCATTTGTTCCTCTTCGTCATTACTATTACTACTAGCACTGGTATCAGCCAGCTTCCTAGTTTGAATCACGAATGCTGTCATCGCTATCAAAATCAGTAGGGTATTGCAAATTGTTTTCCGTGGGCAATATGCTGCTAATGTCCTCTGCTACAATGTGATAACGGGAAATTGAGGATATGTCAATTTTTCGCTTAACTTTGTTAATATTTTCCCGACTAGTAGAAGGGCCACGTGATATATCCGGGTTGATTATTGTTATTGGCTAATGAAAGTTGATTTATCTACAGAAGTGCTTGGTTGGCTACCATAACAGCTTTCAACAACAATGTCACCTAAAATTTAAATTAAATGTTTTCTAGGAGAGTCATAATCTAAAAGAATGGTCTTACTTGACTGTTTTGTCTGAGAGTGGATTTCAGTGTTTACATATGATGCGTGTATCTGATATGCTTGTTTATAATTTTCTAATGTCGCTCTTATAGTATTGGGTAATACATCGGTGCTTAGAATGGGATCTAGCGATTCTATTCTGTTATCTAAAAAAAACCTTTATAAATATGCCAAGTCACAGAATTAAACAAAAGGTAGACCCAAATAATGTTAAGTTCTTGTTCTTTAAATAAAAGAACTAAAAAATTTTTGTGTGTGATTAAGACCACACGATAGAAGTGAAAACTTCAACAAGCGGGGTCATCGTTTGTCAGAATTTCGATCCGAGGTTTTTCCCCCAAAATCCCCCCTTAAATTAGAGCCCCGGTCCCCTCGTATGGTCTAAAGTGGCCCCCCATGGGGCGCACCCACAATAAAAATTTCGACCCCTTACCTCTTTCCGTCCTCCCGAAATTAATTATTTAAGTTTTTCCTTCTCCCCTCCTCTGGTCAGCCTTCTACCTATACGGGAACGGTTTGCCCCCAAATTCCCCCCATTAAATTAGAGCCCCGGTCCCCCCGTATGATCTAAGGTAGCCCCCATGGGATGCACTTACCATAAAAATTTCGACCCCGTACCTCTTCCCGTTCTCATGAAATTTTAAGTTTTTCCTTCTCCCCCCTCCCCTGGCCAAACGGGAGGAGGAAAGCGGTACGGGGGTCCCGTTTTCGTTCAGGATCTTTTTTTTTACCCGGGCTACATCCCCTGAAAATTTTGGCCCTCTACCTATACGGAAACATACCAGTAGAAGGAGCGTTACGTTACGTTACATATCCGAGCGTGACGGCTCGGTCTCATTCAACCCCCACAAAAAAAACGCAAAACGCGCCTAAAGAAGTTTTCACTTCAATAATAAGAACAATCTTTAAAGGAGCAACCTTAAAATAGATAACTACAAAATAAAAATTTACCATTGATTACTGAGTAATTTTCTGTTACATCGTTTTCTTCACTAACTTGCACGTTACAAGTGTTACTGCTTCAAATAAGTTTTAGAATTCTTGCAGTTCTTGAATTCATCCTTCTGTTATACTAAAACTACAGTTAAAACAGAAGCTTTTATATAACTACCACACAAACGATGATTATTTGTTCAAATAATTAACTTTCAGACTGATGAGTCGCGTGCTGACATTACTTTAAATGACTGAAGGATTGACTTGACATATTACAGCGTTGCAATATGTCCAGAGACAAACAATATTAAAGGCACTTAACTTACTCTTGCTCTATGCCGTAGGGTGACTTAACATTATTTATAAGTGTCTAACTTCTTACCTAAGAACGATAAAATTTCAGAATAAATAGCAAATGATAGGTCTTTTTTTGACTAAGGACATAACATTTTTATCTCATTTTAGATAAATTTGGACTTAACATAGTTTGGCTCTGAGGTACAGATATAACTAGAGAGAACCAAAAATTAAAACCGAGAAATGTTAGTTTGGGACAGTTTGGGTTAGTAATTTTGAACAAAGTTATTGCCAAGCAGATGGCATAGATCGTGATTAACTGTAGAATTCAGGTTGGAAATAGGAGTACGTTTGCGTTGTATGATCATCTGCAAAACGATAATATGGTCGATGGCGTCAATCATAACTGTGACAAATGGAGTATTGGTTCCTTGGATCATCAAAAGGAAACTACTATGATATAAGAAGAATATAACAACATTGGGAAACGGAGAATCTCTATAACGACCAAATGAATAAATGAGAAAATATTGCGTGTCCGTGTAAGCAAAAATATATTTTGTTTTAGTAAATTAAATTCGGAAGCCTCCAGACTAGAGTTGTATTCGGTCTTGTGAAAAAAAAACGTTTTACAAGTCCTGTAACCTAGGTATACTCATTGAAAATCTTCTATAATATCTTTTTCTGTTAATCTACGAATACTTCTAGAGGGTATCGATATTTGTGTGCTACTTGCCGTTATATAGATGTATAAATCAATTAGACCCTTATACCTTATAAAGTATGGAAATTCCCATAATGGGCTATGGGACGCTCATTTCATCTGATAAAGCCCGTATGGTAATATACACTCACACTGTTTTTAATATTATGGTGAACTGTTGGACATTGGCGTGTGACAGGGAAATTTAGATATCGTATCATAGGCGCACCAGTGATTCATAGCTGGATTGGCCCAAAGGTAAACTAAAAATCAACTAAGAAGAAGCTACCGCGTTATCCCTAGAACGTGTTCTGTTTCGCTTTAGAATATTCCTGAAAGTTGCTCCTGACTATAAATCGTGTTTGAAAATAATCTATTTTTGTAACCCAAACAAAAAAATAACATCCCAATAATTGTGAAGATATGTCTGATAAAAGTTGCTTAATAAAATGTTATTTATTTTGAGTTTATTACACAGAGTATCCCAAAATTAGCTAGCTAGATCTTAGGGAAAAATAACGAAAATATATTATAGAAAAATTTGTCGAAAAATAAGTGGGGTCCCTGTAGTTGATTTTTTCCCAATATTTCGGAGATCATGTAAGATAGAACTAGGAAATTTGATAACTTTTATAGATTTTGGGTGAAGAAGCAAATTTTGCATTTAAAATTTCAAAATCTTAACCATAGAGTAAGGTTAGTATACAAATGGCTCTTTTAGGCACATTTAATTTCTTTTAAATATTATTTCGAAAATATGAAATTTTATTGATTTTTGTGTAAAAAGGGTTCTTCTAGTTTATCTCGATAGGTGCCTCATTTTCGAGTAAAGTCCTCTCAAAATTGAGGTGCACGCTATAACGGCCCTACTCATAAAAATTATTAGTTCGGTTAGTAGCAGACCATTAACCATCAAATGCGCTTCTTTAGGACATACACCTCGACTTATGTTACTTCTCTCGAAATCAGTGGATTTTATTAAGATGAACCAAAAGAACCTTTTCCCACTTTTGAACAAATAAATGTGCAATATGGAGCCATTTTTACATTGTATCTATATGATACCTGATGTGGTTGAGATTTTAAAATGTTAAATACAAATTTTCCTAATTTCATCTAAGGTTTTGTCGAAAATACTGGGAAACAAATCACCTTCTGATGTCCCAATTAGAAAGGCGTAGCACCCATAGGAACGAGTATTATTCGACTAATGTTTATATGAAGAAAAATAAATCATTTTTTGGCATATTTTTTCTTCTTTTATGACAGTGGCAGTGTGTGTGTGCTAAAGGGAGGTCCTATGGCAATCGACAAGCGGTGTGTGTTGTTCATTGAAACGCTTCTTGAATAGTTGTAGGTTGTAATTAGGGGGAAACAGATTTGCAGTACGGCAGTCCTTGTAAAGCTCTAGGTGTTTCCAGTTGTACCACGAACGAGTGCGCTCTTGCCCTCTGTCGCGGCTGTCTAACAGGCGTTGCTGGAGGCGGGATCAGGAGGGCCAAATCCTGGGAACATCTGCCGTGAAAATATCTGTAAAGCAGGCATATCTAGGCCGCATGTCTGCGGTGTTCCAGCCTATCCAGATCCCGGGTCAACTCCGAGTCGCCGACGAGACGCACAGCTCTCTTCTGAATGGAATCCAATAGCTTTAAGGTGTGCTTAGGTGCGGCACCCCAGACGTGTGAGCTATATTCTAAGCATGGTCTTATTTGCGCTTTGTAGAGCAAGACCATCTGCTGCGGTGTATACAGTTTTTTGTTGCGAAATAGCGCACCAAGCTTCTGCGAAGTTGATTTTGCGATGTTAGCAATGTGGTCATGCTAGGACATATTGCTGTCGGCGATCCAGTAGTACGATTGACGAGGATGAAGGAATGGTTGATCCTGCCATAATGATGTCAGGGCCCGCTTGGATTTTGGCTGCATTGAACTGGACCAAATTCATATCGCCCCGGGTTCGAACTATATCTCCATATCTTGATTAATTGTTGTAATCTGCTCCTGTAGCTGGTAAAGATTTTTTCTGATCTAAATTGTGAGACAAGGGTACTGTCATCTCGTTGAGGTCATTAATACAAATGAGGAACAGGGTTGGTGAAAGTATTGCGCCCTGAGGCACTCCCGCATTAACGGTGAATATGTCTAAGATGTGCCCATCAACTGCACCGTGCAGATATCGGTTCTTAAGGAAACTGGCAAACCAGCTGCAGAGAGACGCTGGTAGCCCAAAGAACGAAACTCTGTCAAATGCCTTCGAAATATCCAACGCAATCGCTCGAGATTCTCCTTAGTTCTCAATTGCCCTTCTATTATGTGTATACACAGGTAAGGGGAAGTTATTACTACTTGGAAAATTTAGATCAGATATTTATGCAGATTTCCATATAGAGAAATAAAACTTTACTGACGGAGATTCTCAAGCGTTGTTTAGTTGCGGTAACTGTCTAAGAGACAGTCTCTGAATTCAGAAGAAGTCGAGATGCTCATGTCGATTAGTAAGATTTGCAAGACGATGAATAAATTATTGAGCCCCATAATTGGTACGGTGAGAGGCTAGAACAAAAGTTTGGCAGCTGTGGTAGTTCTGGATGGAACATGTAAGTCACCCTTAGCGAGCAATCCATCAGTGGATAGAACCTTTTGAAGAGGAGATGAAGTCCTTTGTGCGTTCTTCTTACATACAATGGCAAATGGTAAAACCTACGGCACAATGCATCATAGAGAAATATGTCAGTGTTAAACAATTTGAAGTTTATATAATGAAGACATTTCCTTTGTATATCCTCAAACCTGTTGATATGGGCAGCGTAATGACGGCATACCGTAAATGTGGTCTAATAAGGCTACATACACTAAAGAATTTTGAGCGAAAGAATAGAGTAAAAATCTTTAGAATTTAATTTAGTAAATGCTAACAACATCTTTGTCGACTTGCACAACAATAGCCAAGTGTTCAACAAATGACAGTTCCGCGCATAGAGGAATATAAAAATAAAATTCCTCTATGGTTCCGCGTCAAGAACAATACCAAGATCCCTACTAGACTTGACGAGTGACAGGAACTCACCGTCATCGTCAATGACATAATCGAAAACTGGTGGCAAAAGCAATCCAGAAAATTATATAAGCTTGCATTGCATTTACATTCCATTATGATGACATCACATTACAAATATGTTAACACTCTTCTGAAGTGCCAGAAATTATTCTCTGTAGTAACTATTATATTGAGCAATTTTAAATCATCAGTGAAAAAGGAATTTAGAATACTATGAGGAAACATCATTTACGAAAAAATAAGAAGAAATGGCCCACAAGAAACTGTTCAATCGCATCACCTGAGTTCGACCCGTACAATAACTCTCGTTCCAACTGAGGATATAGCCAGATATTCTTAATGTTTCCAGGTTGCATAATAATGCCGCATGGGGAACCCTGTTAAATGTCTTGAAATAAGCACCCCACTTCAGGCTCCAAACACGTAATGTGAATAAGCAAGAAGGTTGAGCTCTGTGCTTAGGCCCATGCAGAAGCCAACGGCTCGCTAATGATCTCAGGGGACAACATCGAGCTCAGCTACCTTAGGAATAACATTTATAACGTTTTTTATGTTCATTTCGTCACCAGCCTTGTCTACAGGAACCACTAAACCGGACTTCCAAAAGTCAGGAAAGAGGCCCAGTCTCAAGGGCTCATTGAAGATGATGTGCAGAGGTCTAGCAAGGAAAAGTAAACAGTTTTTAAGTAAAATGAGGTGGAGGGTGCCCGGCCCTGGTCTCTTGTGGTTGTTTAAGTTGCCCAACTCGAAATAAATGTCTGAAATTGAAATATAATGATGTTTATATTATAGGAGGAATACGTCTTGTAGACTCAGGACGATCGGAGGAATATGCAGAAAAAAGTAAGAAAAGAATGGCACATGAAAGTTATTTTGATTCGAAAACACTAAAATCCAGTACACTATTCTATACTTGAACTTTTATTAATGCACCTAAAAAGTTATTAAATGTAGTCTTCGAAGTCATGAACTGCATTGACCGCATAACAAGATATTATTGATACTATAAAAGCGTACTAAGCACTTGAAAAATATGTTACAAATTGATAAATTTATCTAACGTTTGAACGTGGAGAAGCGACATGAAATTTGCTTCCAGATAATAGGAAACTTATACACTGTCGACGACTTAGAATAGCCTGGAATCAGAGGACCGAAAATGCTGCCACGCACTATGTGATAAGCTAAACAAGGCAAGACTAAGATTTAAATAGTGATTTATATCTCTATATGTATCATATTTTAAGCTGTGATCTCTTTTGTAACTGAGTTTTCTGTTTTTTATTGCTCTTTATATTTTATTCGTTGTGCTAGTTTTTAAGGAATTTCTCATTGTCTTGGAACTGTATACTTTAGCTGATCTAATTCTGTTTTACATCATAATTACTTTAGGGTGTTTTGTAAGACTTTAACTAAATTAAAATAAAATAAAATAAATAAATAAATAAAATTTTTAAAGGAACTCAAACAAAAGTCAGTATATAATACTACTTTACATTTTGATACGTATAGAGAACATATTGCGTTTCTTGCTTCCATACACGGCACAGTGCTGTTTAGTTTTGGCAGAGTTAATGTTATAACTATTTTTATAGGTATTGTAGAAAACCTCTAGGAAATTTAAAAGTTGGTATAACTTAAATGTTTCTAAATAAGCTCAGTTATTAGTTACGAAAAAACGAAGCCAAACATTCGTCATACGGAGAGATAGATGTACTTACTTACTAACCAATCAACTTGGCCAACCAAAATGTTGCAACACCAATAAACTTTACAAGGATTAGTGAAGATGTATTTTCCCTTAGTCGTTTTACCACGCCACTGCTTCATAATCCAGAAAACTAAACATTTTAATTGTGACAATAAGGGCTAAAAAGGACCCAATTAACCCCCGTGTGTCGCCCATATATTCGGTGTCAGCAGATGTTCCACTGAATAAATTGCTGTCGCGAGCGATTAGTCTTTTCTTTCTTAAACAGTGCGAATTCTAAAATTTATTATGCTTTTAGCTACTCCATTGCGGTGTATGTTGCACTTTCGCGTCACAGAGAATATTGATAGACTAATTATAACCTGATCATAGCATGACACAGCTACAAGGAAAACTAAGAAAATTATGGGGTAGAAACAATTAAAGAAAAATGTTTCTTCTAGCTGGCGCTGAGTTGTCAAGGTTTTTCTAACAGGTAGTCTTAAAATATACCTAGTAGGTGATCAAAATTTTATCCAGGTAGTTAAATTTGACATGATAATTGCACTTCAATCCGGAACAGCTTTTAAAAATGTACTTAAAACTTAGTTGAAAATGTACTGAATTTAAAGAAAATGTACTTTTTAGCTTCAATAAAAACAACATCAATTGTATTACCATTAAAATTCCTAAAGAGAAATATCATATAATCTTAATAGTTTAAATGCTGATTTAACACTACAAAACATTATATGTTCCAGTTCTCTTAGTAATTCACATCATGCAATTTGCCGATATTGCGTTTAGGAACTGGCCTCAGATACTCAGATCTTGATCTAAATTCTTGAAGGATTCCTCCGAATGAGCTGTTTTGTTGGTGTCGCTATCTGACTCATCTTATCCAGTTATCGTTAAAATTTGTTTTAATTTGATTTTGCGTTTGCAGTGTAGTATAATTTAAAAATTTTTTAAATATTTCGATTATCCAATTTCGTACTGAATATGGTCATATTTTAAAATGTAGTACTTGCGTACTGAATGAACCAATTTTGTACTTAATTAAGTACAAATGTACCGAAACGGCAGCACTGCTCCGGCCGCATGTTCGGGTAATAAGCTTTTCACCACCATTTGAGCAAACCATGGCTAAACGAATCAGGGACGATCTAAGTTTAAATGAACCTTTTTGAACAATTAATTTAAAAAAATAATAATAAAATAGAATGTGGCCACCATGTTACCTAAAACTTGCTTGATTATATTTTCATAATGTGGCAACATCGTCGTGTACGCCATCTAGTTTCGATCTCTCGACAATTTGGGGCGATCGATGTGTACAAGGCTAAACATGTAACAGGTACTCATGTCCAATATCTACAAGCATAGTCACGTTAGAGTTTTTGGGCATAAAAATAATTAGATTTTTTGTCATAATAATAATTAGATTAGTCGTTTTTTCAATTATTATAGTTCCATATATAGGGTGGTGATATCACCTTTCCTATATGAGGCCTGAACCTTTTAAGTAGAGTTTGTACTTGCTCACTATATTATAATTTAATTTTTATTGAAGTTCTATGCTGTGTTTAGATTTGCCTGAACCTTATTTCATATACTCATTTTTCGCTGTCTCCATTTTTAAAGTTAACATTTTCGTAAGTTGAAGTGACTTAGTCCAAAATGAGAAAATCGTCATCAGCTGCTCGGATATAACCTTACATGAACTTCCGCTTCGTCTTCGGTGGAGTCAACACGGATTTTGTAGCGGCTCTTTCGTCGCCATTTTGGGTGAACACGTGGCTATCGTTCAGTGACTGTTATTTCTCCTTGAGGAATAATCGGGTGTCCGAGCCAGAAAAAAACCCATTGACGCTGATATCCAGGCCGGGGAGAACCGGATGTTCTCCTGGGATCATTTCTGTCTATGCTTGCAAAGATTCAGCTCACAGCACAGCTACCACTTTACGTGCTCAACACCTTGAAGGGTCAAAAACATAGTGCCACCGATACAAAATTCCTTCTAGCTTGTATACGGCATATATACTGAGAGGATGAATAGAATAGTTGGGCGGTCCGAAGCATCTCAAACCAAGTTTCTGAGTGAATGCCGTCCAGCGAAGCCCGCACGTAACGCAGCAGCAGCAGCAGCAGCATTTCCTTATATAATTTATACTTGCAGTTCCTATGTGGAGTGTTTCGGTCCACTTGGGTGTCTAGAATTATTTCTAAACGTAAACTAACAAGACATTATGTACCTTTTAGGGCGTTTATACCTTTAGTTCTGCCTAGTTTATCATTGATAATACTCTTTGTTGTAGGTTCGACGGTAAGGGTACGAGTTTATCAAAAAAAGAACAATCGCTCCCCAAAAAATACAGAACAGGACTTAAAAATGCCATTAGGGTTGTAAAACAATGCAGTTTAAGCCAAAAAGATGTCTTTCAAGTTCTTAGAAAGATACTTCAAATATACATTTAAAATAATATAAAATTCGAAAGCGAGCAGCTAGATTTAAATTTGGAAAGAAGAGAGCGTTAAATGAAGATATGAAGAAAAACATTGCCAATGCACTGAAACTTATGGGAAAATGAGAGTTTGGACTCGCGAAAGAAGATTTTTCAAATATGATGACCGAGCTTGATACACCATTAAATATGATAAACAAGGTACTGATTGGTATTTAAGTTTCTGAGAGCGCCATTGAATTTCCCATAAGATGCCAGAACGAAAGCAGGGCTCTGAATTCGAGCAGTTTGCTCGAGATATCGTTTTGCCCTTTTATCATATGCTATGAGAGGAAATTCACAAGATAAACCAAATTTAGACGGGATGTCCCCACGAAAAAGAGATGACAAAATAGCAAAGAAAAGAGAATGCACTAAGGAAAAGAGAGAGGTTAAAAGAACCTAAAACCCAGAAATGAAAGCGTAAGATGAATGAATGCGACATCAACCACCATGATGTTTTAGATGAAAAATTAGCTAATTATTTAAGAAACCTAGAAGCAGAAGAAGAAGAGTAAGCTGAAAGTGGGCTCATGAATGAAGAAATAATATGTTAGCAATATTTTGTTTCAAAAAATGTTAAATACCATATGGGTCAAGTTAAGAGGTTTAATGATGAACTGACTGATAAGTTCCTAAGGTAGAAAAAAATTACATACCGACGTGGAAAGATAATTGCCACCAACAGGTGACAGTCGTCGCGATATTTTTAAGTTGCCACTGTAATTTGAAATTTAGAAAATGGGGTAACACCTTTAGTAGTATTTATTATTATTATTATTATTATTAGGAAGACCTTTTATTTTTAGTTTTGCATTATTTTTTTAGCTTTTAATGGATTGAACAAGATATATGATGTACATAGGTCCTTACTATGTTCTTCTAGTTGATTTTGCTGTATATGCGGCGTTTTTTGTATGAATTTTATCTTTATTTTAATCTTTTTTTAATTTTCTGTTTCTATCTCATCCAAATCTTTTCTATTTATTGAGCTATAATTTAAAAAAATATATGTTTTTCCAAGTCCATAAATGCCGTAGATAAAGGCATTTACAGTTGGCAATTGCATTACTATGACATAGTTACTCCACATTTCCCCCTTGAGCACCATTTAATTTATTTTTTGATCTTTATATAGCAAACATGCCCTAAGGAAAAGAGATAAGGCAAAATAAACTAAAACTCACAAAAGAAAGCGTAAGGAGAATGAATCGGATACCAACTACCATGATGAATCAGGCAAAAACTATGCTAATTATTTAAGAAATTGGCAAGCAGAAGAAGAAGAAGAAGAGTAAGCTGAAAGTGAGCTCATGATGGAAGAAATGAAGACTCTCTATATTTTGTTTCAAAATATGTTAAATAATTTGTGGGTCAAGTTAAGAGGGTTAATGAGTTTAACGATGAACTGACTGTTAAGCCTTTAAGGCACACCGACGTGGGAAGAAAATTTCCACCAACAAGTGTCAATCTGTTATTATTTGAAAATTGCAAAATAGTGTAACACTCTCAGTAGTATTTATTATTATTATTAGGACGTTGTTTGTTTAAGCTTTTAAAGGGTTGAAAAGATATATGTTGTAAATAGGCCCTTAATATATTTTTTGTCATACGCTCCCAAAAATAGCTATTTTACGGACTCATTT
>MU184139.1:158470-183928 GCA_016904865.1 Pissodes strobi | reverse complement strand
ATATTTTTAATGGATATATAGCAAACAGACAGTCCTATATTAAGTTTGAGCTTTTTGTTCTTTGTGAATATCGATAATAAATTAAAAGACACTCTGAAATCCTACAGCTTAAAAAGTTTTTTTTCTTGTAAAAATATAAGTACTTTAGTACTATTTTATTCCCTAAATACAAAACCAATAATTTGTATTAATTTAATTAACATAATCGATTTTCCACCAAAGCTTTACCTATTGGCTTGATTGTTTCCGAAGGTTTTTAAATAAGTACATAGATGTAGTTTATTCTATTAGATTAAGTGTTTCAATGCGTATTTTGGTTTATTTTTTAATGCGCTCCATATTCAATTAAAGAAAAAGCTATTATCCTAACGTTACCTAATTAAAAAATAAAGGAAGTACCCATCTAACTACCATATTTATGAGATATCTGAACCTGGCCAAAATTGGAAGGTATTACCGCTACCTTTAAAAGGCTCTGCCACATTATAAAAACACCCAACCACTATGGAAAAGAGTAAGCAGACGTGTTGTTTGTAAATGAGTTTCGAATAGGACTAAAATGGCGTTTTCCATTCATATATTACTCAAAGAACGGAAAACGCAAGAAAAAGTACGGGGACGTGCCCGCTTGAAAGGTCCAATTAGCAAAGATAAGATTTTTTCCTGGGTTATATATTTTCGCTCACAGATTGTTGCTTGCATTTTAATTGTATTCCGAAGAATTGCTTGAACGTTCTAAATGAAGTTTTAATTGGCGAAATACCTAAATTACTTCAAAATTAACTAAATCATTAGCACCTTGATAAAAAGCTGACATACGATTGAGTTTTTTTATTGCTGTGTATACAGGGTGTTTTCAAAGGTATGTATAAGTGTTTTAAAGGTGATTTCTTAATTAGTTACAAGGAAAAAATGCATATAAACGTATGTCTTAAACGACTTAGTTCTTAAGACACACGCTACAAAAAAATTAAGGTGTTAAGACCACGCAACACATCTCTTTTCAAGAAAGTGATATGAAAACCGAACAGCATATACACATTTTCTTGGTGACGGACGCCATCAGGCATCGATCCGGACCATTGACCAAGATATCGATGATCCGGACGGATAGTTTTGTCATTTTCAATATTGCTGATGTTTCGTGATTCTAAAAACACGGTGTTTTACCCGACTTCAAAAGAAGTACACATGCATCCTGGGTAACGCTAGAGAGACTCGGAAGCCAGACCAAATAATGGATTTCTGGCTACTAACATGCAGACAAACCAGAATATTCAAACTCTTAATAATGGACATTCTCAGGACCAACTGACTAAAAGATCTTCAGTCCGAGTGTGCCATTTAAATATAGAATGTATTAGCCGAGCTAAGAGTGAGTGTTTATCAAAGCTTCTCTTGGTTAATGATATTGACGTAGTAGCTCATACTCCAGAACACCTACGTAAAAGGGGCAGGATCCATGGACATGACCTTATTGGCGCCACAGATCACAATGTATACTTATGGTGTTGCCACTTATGCGAAAAGCAATATTGAGCATGCCCATCTCATTTCGACGAGGACAGTAAACGAAATAAGCAATGTGTCGATACACCTAGAGGAGTTCACCATAAATAATGTTTATAAACCACCCAATGTGATGTGGCCATTGGATGTTCTGCCAACTACAGACTTGCTGGAGACTTCAATAGTCACCTTGGCCAATGGAAACATGCACGCAACGCTGTTGCGGTGATAATAATAATTTATACTTGGTTTTTGATGCCAAGGATTTGGGAATCTTCAGATCGGCTGCTTAGCGGATAGATTATAACCCAGATATTTGCTTTGTATCTGGGGATGGCGGAGACCTCCCAATACCTGTGTCCAGAAAAGACTTACCCAATTTACCACACAGCCAACACAGACCTGTTATACTAGACATAAGACTTTTCGATCCCTATAGTGAGGTCTGTTCCTCGATCCAGATGTAACTTCCGCAGGGCTGGCTGGCAGGTTTTGCCAATCACCTAGCTTTATTCCAGTAGAGCCTAAGTATTATCACCGATTTGTAGGTGCAGTTCTAGCTGCTGCTAAGAAACATATTCCTTGTGGATACAGAAGGGAGTATATAATCAGGATGGAATGAACACCGCGAATAATACATGATGAATACAGCAGCAGTAGTCATAGCAATATTGCGGACGACCTTCTTCACAGTCTTGATGCTGCTAGAATTGCGCGCTGGACGGAGATGGTTGAGAACATAAATTTCAAACATTCAAGCAGAAAGGCATAGGGCATGCCGTTCAGGTGGAGCCTTCAGCAAATTTGGCCAGAGTCCTGGTATTTCAGCCAACCAAATCTCCAATCATATAGTGGAAATTTCTAGAGTAGCCCGTGACAAACAACACACCGCCAAAATAAAACGAGAACTTGCACCTCAAAGAGCTGGATGCCCAAATGACTCCGCACTCTTCACATTGTCCGAACTGGATGAGGCCCTGAAACAGACTAAGCATTGCAAAGCACCTGGCTTGGATAATATACATTCGGAGTTCTTAAAACACCTAGGTAACACAGCAAAGAAATTGCTAGTCCGCTTCTTCTTCAATATCTTAGACAGGAGATCGGTGCCCAGCGAGCTTAAAAGATCAAAAATAGTGGCCATTCTAAAACCTGGTGAACCAGCTGATCTCCTACAAAGTTTTAGACCATTTTCCTTGCTCAGCGGTACATACAAACTGCTGGAGAGACTTCTATATAATACAATGAGCGGCCCCGTTCTGGAACAAATCCCACGAACAGTCGGGTTTCCGGCCAACAGAAGTTGCTGCGACTAGGTGCTAGCTTCAACAACTTTCATAGAGGCTGGTTTCCAAGAAAGACTTAGAACATCTGCCGTATTTGTGGACCTATCCGCTGCCTACGATACGGTCTAGAGAGAGGGGATGATTACAAAATTACTAAAAACAATTCGCTGCCGAAAAACGACAGCTCTTCTCAATAACATGATAAGCAACAGGTACTTCCGCACTTACCTGGGAGATAATATAAGCAGGGAGAGAAAATTGAATAATGGCCTACCACAGGGCTCAGTCCTGGCTCCTCTATTCTTCAACCTGTAGATCTCCGACCCCGCAGAGACTAGATCGAAAAAATTTTGCTGCACTGATGATATCGCTCTCACCTATAGATTCTAAGATCTTGGACAGGCGGAGACAATTCTTACAGTAGATCTAGCTGCCCTGAGCTCTTACTTTAAAAAGTGGCGACTTAAACCCAGTGAAAGCAAAACTGAGGTATGTGCATTCCATCTGAACAATAAATAGGCTAACAGGGAGCTCAGCGTGCAATTAAATGGAAACACTCTTCGTCACAATAAGCACCCGAAATACCTTGGCGTCACCCTCGACCGTACTCTTTCGTATAGGAAACACCTTAAGAATATCGCTGCTAAAATAAAAACGCGCAATAATATCGTCCAAAAGCTGTGTGGAACAACATGGGGAGCTACAGGGGATACCCTGCGTACATCATTCATCGCGCTGGTTTTCTCAACAGCAGAGTATTGTGCTCCTAACTTGGTCGATATCCAGATGAACCACACCTTGCGACTAATGACTGGAACAATCCGACCGATAGCCACTTACTGGCTTCCCTTGCTGAGCAACATCTACCCACCTGCAATCCGTAAAACTCAGGCCTTGCTTAGAGACCACCGCAAAATACAGGATAACCCAGAATTACTTGTAAAGGAAGATATACCTACTCTCCGACGGAATAGACTCTACTATAGAAATCCACAGTTATGGCAGAAATACTAGCTGTTAATAATGTAGAAATAAGAAACCTGTGGGACCAACGCTGTCGGTCTATTGTTAAATCTCGAAGACCGAGAGTAATTTGAAAGATACAGCTTCGACACTCCAGGCACAGAACTCGCTAGGAAAGTAAGGAAACTGTGGGTCAAACTAAATAGAGCCCCCACTGGACGTGGCCGATGCGCAGACAGATGGGGTTCTGTAGAACCTCGGGGATGTGATTGCGGTGCTCCAAACCAGACAATAAAGCACATTAGTGGGGAATGCCCCTTACGGTTCTGTCGAGGGAACTGATGGAGCTATTTCATGAAGGGTGATGATACAGCGCTAACATGGCTTAGAAACTTATATATTAACATTTAGTTAGTAGTTTAATGCCTTATAGCCAAGAGCTATATACAATTCAAACTATACCTCAACCGAAAAGACATGCGTGTATTGGTAATCGGGTAGAGTGTAAATTCATTAATATACATATATTCCAACCTAAACCTCTATAAAAGAAAAATAAACAGTAATTATAAAGTGACTATAAAGATTAAAAAAAAAGTCACAACGCAAAACAATTTCGGCAATATACATATGAAAATTGGATAGGCTAGCAAATGCGTGCAAATTTTATAAACAAGGTCGGCATATTTTTGTATAAACTGGTACTTTTAAACATAATTATGATTATATTGAATAAACTTTATTAATAATAATATAGCCATAAGTGTTAAGCAATTATTTTTCTATGGTATGAAGACAGGGCCGTCTTTTAAATATTGTATAGATTACCATTTTTCAAAGAAATGAGTTCAAGAAACTTATCATTAAGTAGAAATATAAATGTCAAAATCAATGGAATATAACGAATAATGATGTTAAAATAAGTTTTAAAGATATATGTTTTTTACCTGCAACCCCCAACAGTCCCACCAAACAGACTTAAGCGTGTGGTAACCTCGAGCATTGCACCACCATGGAAAGTGATAGTAATGCAGCTTGCAAATAGTCATATGGACGTAACAATACTACTGATAATATGATGTATTATAAATTATTTGTTCTACTCTTATATTAGTAACCATTCTCTTACCTACAGTTTACTCAATAAGTAAATCCATTCTTACACACAACCATGCGTAAAGGATACTAACGCTCAGTCGTGCACTATAATGCATGGTGTGACAATCAAATTAGACTTAGGTCGCTCAAATCGCTAGATTTCTCTGCCAAAATATTGCAAAGTACCTAAAAGTGACCGATGCCGCTTCGTATACCAGTCAGAAGGACATCCCTTACAATTCTGGTAGACACAGGAGGGGACTTAATGGCGCTGATGAGACTTGGTGGATGGAAACCTTCTACTGTGGCGGAAGGATACGTAGATGAATCTATTGCAAACAAAACAACAGCTTCTGAAAGAATATTGCAATCTATAGACAATAATTTACCATCAAACTCCACTATCAATGCTGAAGTTAGTGAAACACAATCAAGTATTTTAACAATGAATACAAATGTATCTGAAAATCAATAGCTTCTTTTATAATAAAAAATTGTAAAAATTTTACTGATAACTTCATTACCAATTATGATAATAAATAATTACTAATTATTTAAATACAAGTTTAATTTAATTCATTAGATTTAGTTTGCTTAATTAATATTATAAACTATAATCTATAAATAAAGTATGCTGATAATTGCATCATTTAAAACTCAAACAATAGATCACGGCGAATTTTAAAAATAGGCGTAGAAAAAGTATAGTGCACTACTTAAATGGTAATTTGCTTATTACAAACGAGAAAGGTTATTAAGTGTAATCGTACGAGTTTGTAATAAGCTGCTTATCATTCTCGTTATGAAATATACCAATCCTAAACATTGTATTATGATATATGTCCTCTCGAATTGGGGTTTTTGTCTCTCTTTATCTCTTTCTTTTTTTAAAACGTAGGAGTCTTGCCATCGTTGGGGTCCAACGTTATTAGAGAGAGGGCATGTGTGAACTACAAATAAAACATTTAAACTACTATTTAATTATCACCCTGTCCCAAGCTTTAACTTGAACTTGGAAAATATTATGTAAACATCCAAAACAGTTTATGAGCAACGCGAGCAACGAACACAAGCGATTATGAACCTTAAAGTTGCGATGGTCAGCAGACTTTATTGTATCAATAATCAAGCGGATCATCATTGTGACAGACTTTCGTCTCCCACCTATTTCGCTCAATCACAGGGCTGCAGTTCACAGGGACGCAGTTCCCTGGTTGTTTCCCGATACCCAAATTCTTAGCCTAACTCAGGCGCCGGAGTCCACATGAAGCAGTCTCTTGAGAGATGCCCACCTTAATGGTAAATTCTCATCTCCGATAAATTTGTCAAAGTTCTAAGTGAAATAATATCAAAGGGGATCTGTCAAAGTGCATTAAACTAAACTAGTATGCCGTTAAAAACGTTCAAATACTTACCGAAACCAAAAACTAACCATAAATAAAACACAACAAAACTCCTAAACTTTATTGCAAACCGTGACCAAGACTTTTAAAAACAATTCCAAGTATACATCATCCCAAAATACATGCGCATTATCATAATCGAGTAAAGTGTAAATTCACTAAGGCTTTGACCAATCTGAGCTATATAACCTGCACGCCAACCAAGGTGTGACGTCACGTCGTAACAGAGTGTGGCAGTATAAAGCAAATCTACCTTGCAGTTATAAATCGTAAGTGCAGTAAAAATGTCGATAAAAATAACTAAATCTAATAGAATAATTTTTTTTGTATCAGAAAAATAGGTACTATTTTAATAAATTATGTCAATATCCTTATTTCCCACAGGTTAGTTGAAAGTAAATTTGTGAAAACAAATATTTAACTTTATTTGGCTATGGAAATCATTTGAACTTTAACAAAAATGCTAATTTATTCACTCGTAGCCACCGTCAAATCATCCTGAATACGCGTATAATATTACGACTTAATTAAGAAGCTTCTTTACTCCAATATATCCTTCTATTATGTCAGAAAGAACAATAAAACTTTGTTATTTTTATCTGAGGGAAAGTGTATACGGCTTATTCCCAAGTTAATTTCAGCGCGAAATTTCCTATTTATATGAAACGCCGTCGAATTACTAATGTCTTCCGAAACTTAAAGTTAATACGCGCACAAGTTATTCCATTTAAGTCCGAAGTGAATCAGTATGAACACGAGCGGAGTGTTAATTTTCTACCCTCGCGAGATCAAAATAGGAAAACATAAATAACTGGTCTCTGCCTTAATGATGTCACGTCCCGAACTCATTATTTCAAGTTGCAACGCTCTTAATATCTCTGGCAAGACTGGGACTACTAATCAAACTTATTTTTCAGTATAAGCTTGTCTTTCTTGCGAGAAGGCATCTTTTTCTTTAAATTCCAGTCAGTTTACACTATATATATTATGTTCATATGATTTAACATTACTTAAGGAATTTGTCGAAAATGTGCTATGGTTTGCAATAAAAATTTGGAGCAGTCGGTAGGATCAATTTCCCACCCGTCTAAATATTTAAGTACACCTGGCTCGTTATATATTTCCGCGAAGCGGAGAAAGTACAGAATTGCGCTCTAAATGCAACAATTTAATTTACGTTGTTCAATTTGTCTCTAGTCAGCAGATAGATATGTTTAAATGCAACTTTCGATTCTACACTAAATAACACCAGATTCACTGAAGCTTTTTGGAAAATCAATATGAGATAATAATAATGATAACAGCGCTTGCAACTTGAGAACAAAATTATCAAAATCGATGCAAAACTTATAAAGTATTTCAGATTGACTTTGAACAAAATTTCGTTTGTCATTTTCTTTGACTAGGAGTGCAAATTATGGGCACAATTTTAGACAAAAATTAAAATAGACGCATAATTTATCTGGCAAACCTAATATTTTAAACTTCCTTCAGATATCGTCTTAGTAAATGCCAACAGGTCATATTTTTTGTACTAAACATGGTGGCTCATTCCGAGAGGTGAGAATTAATCCAGAAGAAAATATGGATGGCGATTCTGATGCTGAAATTTGATGAATTGATGATTATGACAGCGATGCATGGAAGTGACTTTAAGCCTTCTTCAGTGCAGACGTCTTTGATCTATCTCGGCAATACGGGACAGCGCTAGAAAATGAAGAAGGCGCTGACAATGTTGAAGAAGAACCATCCATAAATTGGCGTGTTTGCATAAAAGCAGTTACATGTTTATTTATTTTATTTTTCTAAATTTACTATATTTTTGTTACTCATACCTCCTATAGTTTTAGTTAAAAATAGTGTTTATAAGTATTTCTCTGTATTCTTACGTTTCACTTCTTTAGAGTTGGTATTGTATTTTTTGTTGTGTACTTATTTGGTAGCATTAATTTATTTTTGATTACTTCTTGAAACCTTTTATTTCAAACATGTTTATGACCATTAAGAAGTTACTTTTTAACTTTTCGTTATCTATTATAATATCACTGATGCCATTATTAGTAATTATTTATGCAATTTCTTATCATGATCACTATAGAGCAAATAAAAACAGTTTTATATATTTAGGCATTCTTCAGTATTTCGCCCATACGTATACGAAATAAGGCCATTAATACATTTACCATTTATATTTTTGGGGTGAGAAGATAAGAACTCTAGCATCTTTTGAGCCGATTTACTGTATTCAAAAATGTATCATTACTCTTCAGAGTTGTTAATTATTTTTCGTTTTGTTCGTAGATATTTAAAGATCATAAAGCGTTATTTTTCTCAACATTTCTGCAATATCACATAAACATACTATTTAGAATCGAGATGCACAAATTAAAAATTGGAGAGTGGTACCCGAAGGTAAGGTAGCGTTCAGGCCAAAGACAGGGCGACGATCACAAGAGGAATCAAAGCCTTACATTAGCTTAAAACGATGGAAAATATTATCGATAGGCACGTCAGAAACAAGTTCCTTGCTAATGATCCATGCATGCAAAACAATTCGCATATCAACCATCGAAATCTATCACCGATGCTCTTCAAAATCTCATCCGCGATATAGAAAAGGCACTGGTTGAAAAAAGTGGCGCTGTGTGCATTTCTAGACATAAAGGGTGCATTTGGCAACACCTCACATGAATCGATTCAGCGTGCCACAACCCGCAGAAGAGTGGAGCCAACCACTACACAATGGATAAAATGTATGCTTACCAGCCGTGAAGTCACCGCGGCCATTGGAAAAACAGCCGTCACAGTCAAAGAAATAAAGGGATGCCCCAAAGGAGGGGTCCTATCACCCATGCTTTGGTCTCTGGTTGTTGACGATCTACTGGTAAGACTGACTGAGGCAGGCTTTGAAGTTCAAGGGTACGCAGATGACCTCCTAGTTATAATGGTAAGAGGTAAGCATGACAACCTTCTCTCAGAATGTATGCAAAGTGGTGTCAACCTTGTCATGCCATGGTATACATAGGAAAGACTGAATGCTAACCCAAGCAAAACTGTAGTGAACCCATTCACAAAAAGAAGGAAGCTGAACCATAAAGTACCCACTTTGGGAAGGACAACCGTAGAGCTTTCAAAAGAGGTTAAGTATCTTGGCATCGTTCTTGATCAAAAACTAAGCTGGAACCCACACATGGAAAGAACTATCAAAAAAGCAACAGTAGTGCTCTGGGCGTGGTGACAACTCTTTGGTAAAACATCATCTGGCGGTTCTATAACACTGTTGTAAAGCCAATTATAACCTACGCCAGTTTAGTGTGGTGGGTAAAAACAAAGGAAATAACAACACAGCGGAGAGTACAAAGGCTCGCCTGTATGGGTATAACAGGGGCTTTGAAAAAGTGCCCCACAGCAGCTCTGGAAACCCTACTTGACCTCCTTCCTCTGCACATATGCATAGAAGAGGAGGCTTGGACCAGTGCGCATAGAGTCACTTAGACACAAAAACTGGAGCCAGGAAACCTGAGTGGTTACCTTAAATTCTAAAGGACATCGAGATAGAGGCGATGGCCAAACCAACCGATACAATGGGAACAAAACTTCATTTTGATCGCTCCTTTGAAGGGGTAATTGAAGACCGCAATAACTACAAGGGAAATACTAAAACAACTAGAAAGGGGATCACTTATCTGGTACCTAGATGGATCAACAGACAGAAAGAGTGGGATCCGGAGTTTACTGACCTAGGTGTCGAATCTCTGCACCTTTAGGAAACACTCCCACCATCTTTCAAGCAGAACTAAATGCTATCAATATAACCACCTCTGAATGTGCCAAAAAAGGCCTAAAAGGTGCAAAGATCTATATCCTATCAAATAGTCAAGCAGCCTTAAACGCGCCAGCATCTAGCAGAATCAACTCCCCACTAGTGTGGGATTGTCGGATAGCTTCAGATCAACTGGCAAACAGAAACAGACTCACCCCCCCAGGGATCGAGAGTGTGAACGGCAATGAAGCCGTTGACCAGCTCGCACGGAATAGTGCACAGACTGCCGTTTGCGGGCATGAACCATTCGGTGGCATCACTAGAGGGCACATAATGCATGAACTCAAAATTAGATAAAACTGGTCGCAGATCTTCTCATTGGACGTGGCCTCTGGAGGTACCACCTCAGGAAAACGGGGAAAACCAGTGACGAACAATGCAGATTCTGACAAACTATGGCTGAAACGTCAGAGCACCTACACTGCGAATGTCAGGCACTGAATCGTCAAAGGTTGCGGCATCTCGAAAACGCTCTTGTGGCACCTGGAGATCTACAAAAGCTCAACCCTCGAAATATTCTGAGGTTCTCGCAAGAGATAGGAATTTTCAAGCAACATAGAAGGTTATACAGAAAAGATCAATAATTGTGGTCGACGTGTTGAAGGGCAAATCTTGCCGAGCGAACCCTCTACAATATCATAGCATACCATACCATACTCGAAAAGGTTTTTTTCATGATTTTTTTTCCAACACCACTTTCATAATTATTTGCAAATTCCCAGTTTTCGGATAGCTCGCTCACCCCAATTAATTATGTACTTACCAGAATATTATTTTTTTAAAAGATTTTAGATGGTGTGTATATTACCTCAAGAGGGCTAAATTTTAGTTCTAATTCATCGTTTATATTTGACACACTATCAACATCAATCTAGAGCATGATAAATGTATATTTGTGTCAAATCTGTGCCCTTAATTATCATTATTTCTAGCTATCTCTTCTGAAAAAAAAATTGTTCACGTTTGATAATATCGAATGATTTCCCACCACATATAAAATATCTCATTTGCATCTCGCATTCCTCTAATTATAAATTCTTCGACACCTCGATTGCACAGCATAATCAATCGAGTACTAATAAAAATCTTACACGTTCCCACCCATTCCAGTCGTCACCAATCAACACAAAACTGGTCGATTGACGCTGTTATACCATTTTCAACACGATAATATCAACCTCATTAATTAATATTTATTTTATCGCATATTTTTCTTCAGAAGTCATCAGGTTCTGCAGAATCGAGTGAACATTTGCATTTAAAATGGAGAACTGAAACGGTCATATGATATTACTGCGAGTAGGTACTTGGAAGTAAAGCTAAGAATTTGCTATGCATATTTTCATATTCGCGAAGCCGATGTGCGCATTCAAGAATAATTATAATCGTTTCAATTATTATGTAATGCAGCGATTTTGAATATCTCCATACTGCAAATGGAATAGGTATTTGATATAAAATATATAAAGTTTTATAATAAGATAATGAATAAATTAAAACAACTTGAATTGGTTAGTTATATTTATGTGTACGTTTAGCCATGCACAGTAATGGAACAATGGCCTAAAAAGTTAGTAAAAAGAAACTAAATGAAAGAATAATCTCTAAATATTTAAATATTCAGTTACTTTACATGCAACTTATCTATGTTTTTTTAATTTAATTAATAAGTTGAGAGTTTCTTTAAAGGGAAAGTACAGGTTTACGAAATTAGATGTACCAGCTAATAATTTCAGCAATGATTTGATATATTTATAATGCGTTGTTTGCTTATTTTCTTATTTCATATAAATCTGCTTTTAGGTTGTTCATTATTTGGGAGAAATTAGCATAAAATGTATTGAAAATTTTATAATATTTGAATAATATTAAGAGGTTCAAACAACTTATATATTTAACTTGGAAAATATTTTATTATTTTTATAATAATGAACTTCTGTCCCCTTGCATTTTTTAAAATGTATACATCCATCCACGCTAGTTTATTTTGTTGATGTCAGAATTTAAATATTAAATTAAGCATTTTGTTCTGTAAAATAAATACCTTCGCGTGAAGTATGATTGTCCAGATTAGTAAATGTAATAAGTTGTCTTAAGGCGAACCTGGTGTATTGAAGTGTCAAATAAAATAATACAATTTAAATAAAGAATAATCAGTGTACTTGTGGGCTACACACCAGCAATTAAACTTCTTTTGCCATATAGGTATAATAATTTTTGAATGTCGCATAGATTTTCATAAAAAGCAAGGCTCAGCTCGCTGCTCCTGCAGTATTTCTTCAACGAATAACTCTCTTTCTATCTCCTTCTGTCTTTACCAACGCTAGACCTCGCTCTCTACTTCCGTTCGTCTCGCCATGTCACCCATTACGTAACGCAAAACGAAGGACCGTTTTGACCTCATAATTGACACATTTATTAAATTTATCTCACCGTATAAAGTCGTATATTTTAGATGCTAACGACATTGTTGGTAGGCCTCTCCTTCGCCTAATGCCAATGACAGTGCGCATGGAGTACTGTTCCATTAGACTTCCTTTTGCATGTGTTGGAGTTTAAGTCTTCGAGAAATGTCTTGGAGGCAATCGCTTATCATTAATATCCAACATCTGAGCATAAGACATGCAATGACAGCTGAATTAGATCGTATGACAGGTATACTCTTATTGAGGATCCATTCATATTTTCTAATCATATCTCATTTAGTCCAAATCCGTCGGCATTCTTCTATTTCATTATTTAGAAGGTTTTGTACCTGCTTCCCTACATCTATATTGGCGCATGCTTTCAGTAGATTTTCATCTTCATTCATTTTCGTCATAGGTATGAATGAATGGATTTGAAATATCGACGACAGATTATTTCCAAGTAGACAACCAGTCTGGGTCCATTGCAGACCTCAAAGCCTCATAATTCAGGAATAGGTGGAGGGCTCGGCAAACCAGTAAATCTCTCAAGACGTTTTACTGGCCGCTGCCAGCAAAATTCTGAACTCTGTCTAACTGAGCAGTAGATCAAACGATGTTTGTTACCTCATAATTGATACATTTATTAAATGTATCTTAGCCTATAAAGTTATATACTGTCACGACTTCTGGCCTTACTGACCCGGCGCCTCCACTATACTATCACGACTTCTCGAGGGAAGTGTTTTGTGACGTAGATGAATTAAGGGGGGCACTACTACCAAATTAACACTAAATCGCTTGGCGTGTGAGAGGTAGGCTTAGTTCAAAGTGTTTCTAGGCCCTTGGTCACTGTTTTATTAATAAAGTTTATCTGAGCTGGGTTGTCTTTAATTTTTTTATCTGTTTTGATATTTATATGGAAAATCTATTAGCGTTTCTATTTTAAGTTTGTCACAGATTTCTAAGGCACTTGCACTTCTTTTAAAAATCCCCAAAAATTCCCCTTACTGGAAATTTTGATACTTCACTCGTAGATTCGACTCTCACTACTTTTTAGAATCTCCCAGGTGCCGTGTACCTGTGCACACGTACATCCAGGTTAGGTAGGGACCTGATCACCCTGGGCCTATGTCCAGATGTTCACAGATATTGAGGTTGTGGGATAGAATAACTAGAAGTGTCACATCTGTGTGCTAAACCCAACTAATTGAGCGGTGTTGAGAGAGACCCGAAAGCCTGACGAATTTGGCATTTTCCTGCGTATTTATATGCTACAAAATGCTGATGGCTGCATCATTAAGGATTAAAATCGCTCCCGTCGAACGCTCTAGTTCTTTATAATTAACTGTGAATGTTTATATAACATTTGTCAAGTTCAAGTTCAAACTTAGGACAGGGTGATATTTAATTAGTAGCTTTATGCTTTTTAGAAGTTCACTATATTTTAGGTGCTGACAACACTCCTGTTCGGTTTCACTTTCACCTAATGTCCATCGCGTGGAGCCCTCTTTATTGGACTTTCTCTTGCATCTGTTGCTTATCATAATCATGTACCATCCAAATATTCAACATCTGATCAATGACAACTGAATCAGATGATATGGAAGGTACCTATACTCTCCATTTTCATTTGCTATATATTTATGTATGATCGTAGCTGGAGTGTTACTTCTTTTCATATTTTTCGATGCATATATTATGCTAATCATGACGATGTTTTGTTTCGTACTCTCCTATATAATTTCCATTTTTATCATATTGAGGATACATTCCTAATTTCTGATCTTATGTCATTTAGCCCGGTCTCCATCTGAATTCGTCTATTTCATTATTTAGAGAGTTTTCTATCTGATTCCTTACATTTATATTGACGTACGCTTTCAATAGATTTTCAGCGTCCATCATTTACATCATAAATATAATTATATTTTTCTAATTACTAAATAAAAGCTATAAAAACCATATTAAATGAACAGTAATACTACCTATTGAAGTGTGAACATTAAGTATAATTTTATTGTTCATGCAAAGTCGACATAAGCATCAATTTTCAGCTAAATATTGCCAACATAATAAAAAAGTCTGATATTGAATCAGTCGAAATCATAATTTCTTCAATACATTTACTATAAATATGAAGAAATAATAACACTTGTCAAGGTAAAAAAAACATTGGCGGAATCTATATTATAGACATGGATATCGCAAGATGAGCTAGGTGGTTCAAACTTAAGTAATATTTAGGTTAAACTCATTTGAGAATGCAATAAATCTTTAAATACATAATGGAATAAAGCTACTGAAATAATAGCTTTATCAAAAGGGTAAACGAGTTTGGAGACACACCAAGATATTAAAATTAAATGTATCATAAAATATATAAATAGGTGCAAACCATGTAAGAGCATTTATGAGACCTACTAAAATCTTAAGCCACATCCACACTACATTGTGTTACCAAAATATCCAGCCTCATGACGAGGTTGACTAGTTTAATTGGAGAAAGTTGCCTTTTGATACTCAATATTAAACATAGGGTATGCCCCGCCCCCTTGCACAAACCTACCAGAACCTTATTGCCTTACCAGTTTAACTACAGCATCTCGTCTGGTACCTCTTGTTTCAACAGATATGCTAATAAAGCTTAGTCATTCTAGCCAGTGCAGGAGTGATTTTTCCTCTGTCTAGTTTGCAACTATATGCATTGTTGCGCTATGCGATATATGAAATATCGCTTTCCTAACCATGATATTTTTTCGGCATCAGAAAATTCACTCTCTTCTAAACCAGTGTGTCCTGAAATACCTATGTTTTTAGAGTTTGTTCAAGCTTGACTATCTAAGAATATTCCCATCAACTTTCTGATGAAATGTATAGTTTTCTGCTTGAAATATGGTTGCATCCAAAGTTCAGTCTTTGGTGATTTTCCTTAAACTTCAGCATCTCTAAACCAATAGCTGCCATCTGCAGCAAATAGTATCATTTGAAACCCACTAATGTCATCCAGAGGGGATCTGGGAGCTTCCTTAAAGCAAGATAAATCTTAAAGCTTCATAGCATATTAACGTGCAATATATGGCTAGCCAGCAGTGTATAACCTATCTCCTGTTTGATTAAGACAGGAGCCATAGATGACACGAAAAATACCTGTAATCGCCAGGTAATCTGTCTCTTCTAGTTCACGGCGACAAGTTTCTTGGTATAAATGTAACAGGTTGTACGGTAGTATGCGATTATTGGTCTAATAACCATCACGTGTGACCAATCAGCTTGTTTCGGATCAAGTGTCTCAGAGCTTCAGGTGATTCCAGAAATCCTGACGTAGATCCAAAGAGGCAATTTTGCTTTGCTGATTATCGTTTCGAGCTAGAAGTATCACTTAAGATATTAACCTTCAAGATTTGGCCTCTCTCGCGATCGAAACCGGATCACCGGTCAGTGGAAAAGGTTTTAATTTTTCACGTCCGTTTTTCGTTGAAAAGTACTAGCAATCCCTGAAAGATATGTCTTCTCTACCAGACCTGCCTTTCAATAGATTATTTTATCATCTGTATGCATATCACAATCACAGCGAGATTCTGGCAAGAAAGTCTTTTGATAGAAGGGAGCGTAGTCCAATAAGGAGTACTCTCGATAAGTAAGTGCTCCCCCTCTTAGGGAATCTCTTCACAACCTAATTTAGACCGTTTCAAATCCAGTTACACATGACAAGGTAAACCCAGATGAAGCTAGCGCTTATTGACAAACCATCACTTTAGTACCATCTTTTAGAGACTCAACTGTACAGTGAGTGTCCGATACGTAATTTTTTTACTTTTATTCGATCTCTCATTGGTAGTTCTGATTATAATTTTTTTTATAGTCAAATATATGAAGAACTAGGTCTCGTGTGGCCTTGGATATGCTGGCATGACTTGGTACCAATTTGTGCGCTCTATTGGGAATCTTGAAATCGACTCATAAGTAGCGATTTAGTAATGAACTTGGCTTGTGACTTCAGTATGCACTAGAAGCCTAAGGATGTAGTAGCGGTTCGAGTATGCAAAAACCAAATTAAATAAGAATCTGGGTACCATTTGTGACGCGCCGCCGCGGCATTGTCCCCGGCTACTTGATATGCATCAAGTCGTCGGCTATTTTAAATATTCGCAGGTTGCAATCTGCCTTTCCCGTATGAGGGGTTGACAAAAAGTGGTCGCACCGCGCATTGATTGATAGGTGACAGGACCTAGACGGCGGACAAAAAAGCCGGACCGCCGAAAAGAGCAGGTATTCCTGCAGTAGTCGATTGCGGACCCGATGCCGATGATCTCGCAATTATTCGGAATTCCGTAATTTCGGACTTAAATCAGCATGATTTGGCGGAATTTCGTTGGAGACGAAAGAATGCATCGCGGCCGCTTGATACCAAAGAGTTTAAATTATAATTTCTCGTCGGCTGTATTGAATATGTTTTATTATTGACATAAGTGCACAATAATCAATGAAGCGCTTAAAACAGTTTACAGAATCAGGTTAAACCTTTTGTAGAACATAAAAAATGATAAAATAATAAAATGTGTACGATGTGCCAATCTGATAATGATATTATACTACGATTGCTTAGAAATGCTGAATGTAAAGAAGACAACTGATACAATATCATACCTGTAGGCTTTCGCATTCATTAATTTCACCACTCTTCGAAACCCTCCTAGCGCACCTAGTCGGATAAAAATTTATAAGCAATTCATTAAATTTTTTTGGTTGTATATATTTTAGACTACTTCACTAGAGCAGTTGAAGGGATGGGTAAACCATTACAATTCCTGCTTCGTATATGATAGAAAGATGAAGTAATATTAAATGTATGTTTATGTTTTTATACAGGAATCGCACTGTTTCTGTAATTTCCGTTGAATGAATTGTGGTCTATAAGATTTGCAGTGAAAGAGTTCTGAGAAGAATAGCCTCAAGAATATATTTTATAACTTAAATGACCCTCAACGAGTGCAAAGTATGCATCCCTTGACATTCTATGCCCTTAAACGTCATTTTCACGATGATAGAGTACTTTCACGAAAGTACTCTAACAGTTGTCTTGATAGTCGCGCCATGAAAGTACACGATATAGGTTATTAAGACAGTAATATGACCGATCACCCAAACTAATTGCAGCTGGACCTGCTGTCGTTGGTGACATTGTTATGATTCAACGTTGAAAAAAACCAAAACCTCTCTAAAAAAAATCCAAACTAATTTTGGTTAATATACACCACTAGCTACTGATGATTGGGTCTCCATGTGTATCTTTCTTTTAGCGACTTTTTGTTGCATATCGAATGCTCCTCCACTCTATTTTTAAAATCGATAGTTTTTTTACTTAACAAATTAGACCTCAACATGTGCCAGAAGTGCAAAGAGCGATCTATCACACAGTCAAACTTGGATTTACGGTGACAATAGACTTCCATAACCGTCACAATAATACTCTCAACTATCCAGCCAATGGAGATAGTGTGAGAGTGGTGTTGCGATAGTGCAATAGCAAATAACAAGCAATCTATATAGTGCAACACGATTTTCTTTCTGCTAACAAGGAAAGGATTTTAATGAGAATAAACTTAACACCGGAGAGTCGTGTTTGCAATACCCGGCTCCAGGAGTGGAGTTCGTGAGCGCCACCAGTTCTACCAGCTAAACTGGAAAAGCTCCGCTGGTGTTGTACGGGGTTGTAAGGCATGTTTTATCAAACATGAAAACACAATCTTAATTTAAAGTTCGATCTATAGACTTCTAGTTTTTTTTTTTACTTTAAACAGCAGCAATCTTACAGTGAATATGATCAATATTATCAATTAATAGCAAAGCCACAATAATTACATCAATCGGCCGGATAATAAATGAATGAATAAAACTAATGAAAGCTACCTTAGAGAGGGGTCAACAATGCTAGATTTATATTAAAATAATTCTAACGATTATATCAATCGCCCGAAAACAAAATATTTCATAAAATTATTATAGCTATTTTAAAGCTCGATCAACATTGCTAAAAAAAATGAAATAATCGGAACGATACCCCGTTAGATCCGAAGGTCTGCTACTGGAAAAGCTGCAAGCTTAGCAGTTGCGGTGAAACACACCTGCTCGAGAGTGAGAGTCCTCCGCACAAAAAGGTGAACGTGAGCCAAAGGTAGTGGAACCCGGTAGTGAAACCACCCGGTAGTGAAATCTTGTAATGGCTTATGGCCCCGGTAGTAAAAACCCGGTACTGGCTTCTGGCCCCAGTAGTGAAACCTTGCAATGGGACCCGGTAGTAAAACCTTGCAATGGAACCCGCTAGTAAAACCCTTTAATAACCCAATACTAATTAGACTAAGCCCCTTACTTCAATGAAGAGATTATAGCCTCCCTTGCTTATTAATTTTTTTATAAAATAAATCACCTCAAAAATTATGAATGGATTTTTCAGTAACCATCAGCAAAGGTGCAAATAACTTGAATATAAAAAGAAATACGTATGAACCACTAACTATGGTTACATTAAGAAAAAAGTTCAGATATGATAAAAGGAAAAAGGTAAAATATCCTATGGAATGCAATGCAAGTGGTAGTCGATGTAAAAACAAATTAACACATATAAAAGCAATTAATTCATTAAATTAGACAAAACAACTTTAGCAATATTTACCTCACTCGAGTTGGCAAGTTTTATAGTGGCAAAATCAGACTGTTACAATAGGCTTTAGCATATTGAGTAGCAATCTGAGAATATAACTTCAGCCGTTAATATTCACGTTCAAGAACCTCCTACACTATCATTTAACTATTTATTTATTATGAGATCATTGTATTTGAAAGTCCCCTTTTATCAGGCTTCCCCCAATGTTATCATATGCAACCGTTCTATTTGATATACCAGTGTATATTTGTATAGAATGATCCACTTATATCTGTTGTTGGTAGGTCGTTGGCGAGGACTGGGAACAGTTTGAGACCAAGAAGCGAGCCCTGTCCATGGACAGTTGGTGAAGACTCTTAATTGTCATATCCAAAATCTCTGGGAGCGCCCAAAAAGTATCACTTACTCCATTATACTACCACGAAAACCTCAAATTAAATTGTGTGTAGCAGTATTTTATGATTTACAAGATCATATACCTTGGATAGATCTCATAATACACCCACTGAAGCCCCATTATGTCGCAGAAATAAACCCCTATATGAATAATACTGATTCAGTTGTACATTACTGCTTATACATAATTTGTTAATTGTGTATCCTAAAATGTGTTTTTTGAGAAAGATACTGTGATTTAATGAATAATTCTACTATAATTTAATAAATCCCTTTCATTTATTTTGTACAATTTTAAACATTTTCCATTTACAAATTTTGGAGCCTTTCTTACTGCATAATATTGTTCATATTTGCCATGTCATGATTAGTGTCTCTTCACAATTATTTATTTTTCATATATTACCTATAATATAGTAAACTATACTCTATACACTCTGTATGCACAATTTTTTCACGTTTCACAAGTTAAAAAATATCACGTATACCGCAAATTATGTTTGGGTATGGCCCTGTCACCTTTTTCATTAGGATTAGTCGTGGCCACTGTAAAAACATTCGAAACTGTATCCCTGGAATGTTCAAATATTAAAACTCCATAATGGCTTGCTCCGAGGGCTCAACCAACCAAAACTAACCAACTAGCTAAAAATGCACATTAGTCTGTATCAAAAACGTTTCAAAAATGGCCCAATTGTACGAAATTTTTGCACAAATCGTGTCTGAACGTGTACCTACGTGACACGATTTCTACAATAAATGTGCATAAATAATTGTTTTGAATTTTTAAACGTTTGTGAAAAATTAATATTTGTTATTATGCATATATTTATTAATTGTGCACAATTGTTTAAAAAATATACTTACTTACTTACTCCGTAGCGCTACAGCCCCTGATGGGCCTTGGCTGTGGCAACAATTTGCCTCCATCTGTCTCGGTCTTCCATACCTTCTAGACCATTCCCGATGCCCATTTTCCGGAGGTCCGATGTTATATTATCACGCCACCTCAATCTCGGTCTTCCAAGTGGTCGTCTTCCTTCTGGTGCTATTTCCCATATTAAGCGGACCATTCTATCCTCTGACTGTCTTCGTACGTGCCCTGCCCATCTCAACCTTTGTGCCGTTATGAGGTTAATCAGTTCTGGCTGATTGTATATTTGTTTTAGTTCTGCATTTGTTTTGATTCGGTAGCTCCGCGTATCCTGGTTTTTGGTGGGTCCGAAAAATTTCCTCAGCACTTTTCTCTCGAATCTTCGAACGAGTTCCTCATTTCGCACCGTAAGAGTCTAGGTTCCGCAGCCGTACATTACCACGGGTCTTATCATGGTCTGGTACGTTTTGATTTTCGTTCTCCTAGTCACGTATTTGGACTCTAGTATATCCCTTAGGGCGTATAAGCACCTGTTGGCTGACTTTAGGCGTCCTCTGATTTCTTCACTCATGTCGTTGTCGGATGTGATTGTATTTAAATTGTTTTACATTTTCAAAGTTGTTTGTGTCCATGGTCACATTTTGTCCTACCCTAGCTCTGCCTGGTCTTGAGGCATGCATATATTTTGTTTTGGCCTCGTTGACTTTAAGCCCCATATATGCCGCTTCTTTTTCGATTTTATAAAATAGTTATTTTACTTTTATGACGCCTATGCTCACCGCGTCTATATCGTCGGCATATGCTAGCAGCAAGTTTGATCCACTGGCCCCGAATAACTGAGTTTCGATTTTGGCTTCTCTTACTACTTTCTCCAATGCGATATTAAAAAGCGTGGGTGATATTGCGTCTCCCTGTTTAAGACCTGTGCTCACCTGAAATACATCTGAGAGGTCATCACCAATCTTTACTCTGCACCTAGAACCCTCAACACAAGCTCTGGTTACTCTGATCAGCTTAGGTGGGATGCCAAACCCAGCCATTGTATGCCATATTTTAACACTTTTTATACGTATGCTTGCTGGAAATCTATAAATAACTGGTGGAGGTCTTGATTGATTTCCCAGCTCTTCTCTAGCAATTGCCTCATGGTAAACAGCTGGTCCGTTATTGACCTATTTGCTCTGAAACCGCACTGGTAGTCTCCCAATATTTTTTCGGTGAAGGAGGTTAGTCTTAGAAGAATTTTGTTCGATAGGACTTTATAGGCTACACTGATTAGTGCTATCCCTCTGTAATTTTTGCAGACCGTTCTATCGCCTTTTTTGTGGATCGGTATCATAATACTCTCCTTCCAGTTATCAGGGATAGCTTCTTTTTCCCATATGGTTTTAGTGAGGTTTTGCAGCTGTAATATGACAGTATCGCCACCATATTTAAGAAGTTCGGCTGTGATTAGGTCGCCGCCTGGGGCTTTATTATTTTTTAATTTCTTTATTGCTTTTGCAATTTCCTCTTTAGAAGGGATCTCATTGGGTTGTTCCGCAGCAAGCAGATCCAGTACTTCCTCCTCTTCACCAGTTCCTCTATTAGTTGATGGAAGTAGTTTTTCCACGTTTGCAATATTTCTACTTTGACAGTTATTAGGTCTTCATTTTCCTTCTTTAAGTTCTGTTCTGGGTCTGAATCCTGCTTTTGTAGAGCGTAATTTTTGGTAGAATGTTCTTGTGATATTTTTTCCTTCTTTTAGTGCAATTAATTCTCGGTCTTGCCATTCTCTCTTTTTTCTTCTTAACAGTTTCTTTCCTAGGGTTCTTAGTCGTCTGAATCTTTCCCTGTTCTCGTCTGTGGCACTTTTAAGCATATTGAGTCTAGCAGTATTTCTCTTATCCATAGCATCTTCGCAGTCTTCATCAGACCAGTGGTTTTTGTGTTGCCTCCTAGGTTTCTCCCCTACCACCTATCTAGCTGCTTCTGTAATTGTTCCAGATATAAACAGTATAAACTTCCAATGCGCATCCATATCAGTATTGTATGTGGTGTTAGTATTTTCTCTGATAAGTCGCTCTAGTTCTTCCTGATACTGTGCTCTTATCTCTGTTTGCTGAAGCCTTTCTGTATCCCGCTGAGGAGAGAGACGATTGGTCCGCTTGTTCTTTGCTGTAGATATTTTGACTCTGATTTTGGCTTTGACTAGAAAATGATCTGAATCGGCATCTGCCCCCCTACAGCTTCTTACGTCTAGTAGATTACGTCCGTGTCTTGCATCAATTATAACGTGATCTATCTGGTTCCTAGTTACACCATCATTAGATACCCATGTCATTTTGTGTATATCTCTGTGCTCAAACATAGTGGACTTTATTAATATATTATTTGATGCTGCAAGATCTGCCACTCTTAGACCGTTGTCGGTGGAAGCATTGTGCATGCCCACATGAGGTCTTAGTACCTCTTCTCGTCCAATTTTCGCATTGAAATCTTCCAAGATGAGTGTCATGTTTTGTTTGGGAAGTTGGGCTAGTTTCCTCTCCAAAGTGTCGTAAAACAGATCTTTTATACCCTCATCTTTGTCTTCCGTTGGTGCATGCACCGATAGAAGCGAGTAGCTGTAGAAAGTACATTTTACCCTAATATTGGACATCCTGTCGCCAAGTGGCTCAAACCTTAAAACTGAGTTCAGCAGAGATTTCTTGAGTGCAAAACCTGTTCCGAAAGCGTGGGCGTTTTGGTCATACTGAATTCCCAACGTCGCGTCATCGTCAGTATGACCCAGTCCAGGCCACCGTATTTCTTGCAGAGCGGTGATATTCATATTCATTCTTTCCATTTCTTTGATCGCATTTATTGCTGCATCTGGTCAATATAAACTGAGCACGTTTCATGTTCCAATATTCATATGTTCTTTCCTTGTTCTTTGCGTTATTCGTCTTCGTGTATCCGTCCTGATCCGAGGCTTCTGTTGCTTCTTCATAATCCATACTTCTTTTACGAGGTGGGGTGGTTAGCCCCACTCCCAACCCCCCTCTGTTCTCAAACGGGCTTGGGACCGTCTACGGCAGAGTTGTTTAAAAAGTTGTTTAAAAAATATGCACAATGAGATGCATTATAAAATAAAATATTTTTTAAAAATATACACAACGGCAAATATGATTGAATTGATTGATTGATTGAATTGAATTGTCAAAAAAATCGAAACAATTATTATGTTCATTTATTTGCAGGTGTCAAGTACACATTCAGAGACACAAATTGTGCGAAAATTTCTTACAATTATGCACATTTTATGAATATATTTCTCTCATTGCTCCATCATCATCATCATCATCAATCAGCCCAATTGCGTAAATTTTGCCACTCTGTTCTGTTCTGCGCAGTTTGTATCTAATTGGTTTCTTCGGATGCGCTTAACGTCATCTGTCCATCTAGACGGTGGTCCCCCTCTGCTTCTACAAGCCTCTAGCCGTGGTATCAATTATTTCCCTTATCTTATACTATTCATCTATTGTTCTGCAAAATAGTCATCCCAGTTCTCTTTAGAGACACTGTTCGCTTCACTGCATCCATAACACCCATTCATCGTCTTATTTCCTCGTTGGTGATCCTGTCCCCTAGGGACAATATTGACCTTCCCATCGCTCTCTTGTATCCTAGTTGCAGATTTTTTTAGTAAGGACGTCCTAAGGCCAGTTTGAGTCTTTTCAGCATCTCTTTTGCTATGTTCATACGGTTCGATATGAAAATCACGTCGTCTGAAAATCTTAGATTGTTAAGGTATTCTCCGTTTATGTTTACGCCCATGTTGGACCAGTGTATTTGTCTGCACATATTTTAAAATAGTGATGTGTGGCGATATTATAGATACTTTTTTAGTATTGTGTTTGATTTGACATTTCGCCAAAGAGGACAATTTACAAATAAAAATGCAAGTAGTTTGTTGTAGTTCACGCACTTTTGTATTAGGGTTTCTATATTTCATTAATTTTCAGCTCTAAAAAATTGCCTAAAATTCCTTTAATTATTAAACTGTCTACCTTTTTTGCACTGTATCCTTATTAATGCAAATTTACCAATTTTGTCCACAACTCGTATTTTATATATGTCTTGGTATTCACAATATCTGATATATTAGAAAAATATCTAAAAGTTCAAATGTTTAAATGACCCTGGATTTCAGAATAGTTGAAACTAAAGCCGTCAGCCGAAAATTGAGCCACCAAATTATTTTGCCACCTCCAAATATAATAGTTTTAATCAAAAACCAAAATCTTACCAATATAGTGGCGCTTGTTCCGCAAATACTTAATTGTTTTTCACTGGTGCAAATTATTTTCGAGGCGTCCAGTTATCTTCAATTATATAGTCATTAATATTATATATTTTTTATTCTCTAATATGCACCAGTTATGTATCATTACTATGTATCCCCTGGATGCAATTTTTTTTTCGCTATTTACACTACGGCTCTTTCTGTTATTGCTCATGATGTTTATAGTTTTGATAATAATACTTGTATTCTAGCCGAATAATATCTATTGTTATGTTATTTATATTTTTGATATTGTGCTCCTAGTCCAGTAGCTACTAATCTATGGAGATTGATAGATTCCCCTATAGCTTAGGAATTTATTTATCGAGTAATCTAAATCCCATATACAATTCACAAGCACAAGGCTATAATATTTGAAATGACAGGATCTGCAATCAATCACATCTCAGGCAATAATTGCGCGGAGGCTTAATTTTTCCCATACCCGTTGCAGAATTACTTTTATGAATATGGTTTCTCTGAAAGAAAAGAAATAAAATCTAATGTCTCTGCAACTCAATTGCTAAACTATTTATTTTTATAAAAGCTACGTTCCACAATGCTTATTAATATCGGTTTGTTTTACATGCCAATTTTAGTTTCTCATAATTAATTTATTGAGAAGATGTTGAAGATACACATGAGAGTCAAATTCCTCTCTAGCCCTTAGTAATTTTACAAGATACCGATTCATCTGATCAAGATTCGTTTTGATGAAGTTTTTTTTT
>MU184139.1:137353-158460 GCA_016904865.1 Pissodes strobi | reverse complement strand
CAAAATTTCGATCATTTGTGGAGCAGAAGGCAATCAATTCCAGGGTAAGAATGAATCCTCCACAACAATATAGAACATATTTATATTGTTTTAATGTTATGTTTGTGGAGTAAGTATTTGTGGAGGATTTTGGCTGTCAGATTGTGCCTGTTTAGGTATTCTGTTTGTGCTAGGATAGAACATAATGATGTTATGTGTTGTATCGTTTCGGGCATTGATTTACACACTCTACAGTTATCGTTTTCTATGTTAGTTTTTGTGATGTACTTTTGGTAATTTTTTGTCGGCGCAACTTGGTCCTGTATGGAGAACATGAATCCTTCTGTTTCACTGTACAGGTGTCCGAGTTCGATCCACTTGGTTGAGAGCTGATGTTGTTTATCCAGATCGTTCTTGAATTTGCCATGTAGTTTTTTGCTGTTCCATGTCTGTGTGATGTCTGTGAGGAATGTTTTCTTGTCTATTTGTTGCATTTGTGTGTGTGTGCTGAGCGGTGTGTATTTTTTGTCTGCTTGTTTGATAGACGCGTGTAGTGGTGACTGTGTGGCCTTCATGTTGAAGTATTTTTGTAAGCTATGTATTTGAATGTTATGTATTAGTTCGATGTTGATTAGGCCTCGTCCTCCTTGTTTCCTAGGTAGATACAATCTCTCAACAGCCGAGTTAGGATGTAGGGCTCTATTATCCGTTAGGATTTTTCTTGTTAGTCTGTCTAGTGCTTGTACGTCCGTTAAGGTCCATTGTATGACTCCAAATGAGTAGGTTAGTTTGGGTATTGCCCAGGTATTTATAGCCTTAATTTTATTTTTTGCGTAGAGTTTGGTGTGCATGATTCTTCTTAGCCTGTTCTTGTATTTGTTTTCTATGTTTTCTTTCATTTCTTTCGTTTTATGTGTAAGTGTTTCGTTTACTCCTAAGTATTTGTATGTTTCGTTGCTGGGTAGTGTAGGGAATGTTATGTTATTTATTAAAAACTCTATGTTGTTAGTTTCCGTTGTTTTACCTTTTTTTGCTATAAGTGATGTGCATTTATCTAGTCCGAAGTTCATTCGTATGTCCTTGGAGAACTTAGTAGTGGTTTCCAATAGCGATGATAGTTGATTCTGGTCCGGAGCATATAATTTTAGATCGTCCACGTAGAACAGGTGTGATATTTTGTAATCTTTTGTTGGGCTGTATCCAATATTTATCGACTTTAAAAGGCTGCTTAGTGGGTTGAGAGCTAAGATAAACCATTTTGTTCTCCATGTGTCTCCCTGGAAGATTCCTCTTCTTATTTTTATGTTATTAGTTTCTAGATCTGTGTGGGGTAGGGTGAGTATTAATTTTGTTTCCCAATTTTTCATTGTTTGTTTAAAGAATTATTATTATTATTATTATCAATTTTCCTGTCAACATTCCCGTTCCCTCTAAAATGGAAAATTCACTTAATTGCAGATGCGTTAGACATCAAAGAGATTAAGCTATTTATGTGGTCCTTTAAGATAACACTTCTGATGGGTTGTGGAAATAGGCTTGTAGAGGTTTTTAAACAGACCTAACGTCTCGATATTTCTTTGCAAGCTTTTTGGCACAATTCCAGTTGATAAAATTATTATTAGCACAGCTTCGACGTGATTCATTTGCCACTGTCTCTTCATTCTTACCTCGAACTATCGATACATGGACATCTTTTTAGAGTTCTTCTCCAGCAGATTTTGGGTATTGGATACTGACGCTTCCAGGAAGTTTATCTTACAAATTTTTGCCTGGTACTCCACTTTATTTGTACGCTTTTTGGAGAATAGAGCCGATTCAACTTCCATGAATGTTGAAGCCTTTGAGGATTTGTTTAGCAAGGTAATATCTGGTCTATTATGCATCACCGTCTGGTTAGTTAAGATTATACGGTTCCAGTAGAGTAGAAAGGCACAGTTTTCCAGAACTATTTAAGGTTTAGATTTGTAATAAGGGACTCGTTCCTGGATGATTAGTTCCGGAATTATTATTATTAATATTTTCTGACTATTATTATTAAGAAATCACGTAGTTAAAAACTGGACGATTTTTCTGTTATTAAATAATTTGTGGTTCTGGAAAGAAAGGTAACATTTGTATTATGCCCTGGAAAAAGAGCTAAGTATTACATTTTAGATCATCAATCAATTCAAAAGAGTTGTTCAAAGATGCTAAGGAAGCAATAAGTGGTTGTACAGTTTCTTCCATAAGGTTGTCTAGATCTCAAATTCTTTGTTCCTCCTTTATTACATGGCATCTCGCCAGTTTTGTTCGGTGATTATATTCAGTGAGTTAGTCATAAGTTGATGCGCTTCATTCATTTTAAGAGTTATCTTATTTCTAGCCACATAACCTTTCATTTGACTTCCGCTTCGTCTTCGGTCGAATCAACACGCGTTGTGTATCGGCTCTGTTGTGGCCATTGGGTGAACACGTGACAAACGTTCAATGAACGTTGTTTATCCCCGAGGAAGAATCGAGTATTCTAGCCACAAAAAATCCCCATTCACGCCGGTATCCAGGCCGGGGGGAACTGGATGTTTCCATGGCTTCATCTTTGTCTGTGCCTGCAAAGATTCAGCTCATAGCTGCCATTTTAGATGTGTTTGTGATTGTCGGAGCTTTCAAGAGAGCGACGCTCGACACCTTGAAGGGTCTAAAAATATAGTGTCACCGATCCAATAGGGAGGTTACACCCTATCTGGGAAGGTTGCCACAGCTCTAGCTAAGCCCAAACGGAGGCATTACTGGGCAAATGCGCGAAGGTATGGGGATAATCGCAGCGCTTTTATTCCACGTTCTTTAGCAGTTTTATCAATAACGTATTTTTCAAATTTTAAGTTCGAACTGCAGTCCTTTTGAAAAATTCCCTCTTTAGCATGTCGCTTTAAAGTGGAATATTTTTTTGGGTTAATTAGTTTATAATTTCTTCCAAGAGCTTGTCGGCAATTTCCTGAAATGATTGCTTAATGCATCATAATAACATAATTTTTTGGAGTAAATGTTATCAGTTGCTGAAAATATTCTTCGGAAACATTGGCAGTCATTTCCTCATGATAATCTTTAGTCGATTTTGATTGGAATGTATGTAAACCAGCGGCACCGGTTAGAAATCCCGTATCACTTCCAATATGTATTATTATTATTACCCTACGTCATTTGCCCAAAGGCATTTTTAAGCCTGTTGAGAAGCCTTCCATAAATGCCTTGCAAGTGCTTTGAGTAGTTTTTCCTGCCATGTCCTTTGAACCGAATATCCTTCTTTGAACCATGCTTCATCCAAGTTAAAAACGTTTTTGCCTTCACTTTTGTGTTTCCGATTATCTCTAAAATACTGTCTTCAGTGTCTTCTCCATCATACTATTTCGGCCCTGTTGACCGATTTTCCCTTTTACTTATCCCATGTGAAACTCATTTTGAGTAATAGTTACCACAAGGGTAATCTATTTATTTGCGGTAAGTTCTCATCTTCCTTCACAGCACTTGAAACTTTGTCTATGGTTGGGATTTCTTCGTTAAAACAAAATCATTGAACTTTCATTCTTATGAATTTTAGGATATCTGCATCAAAATGTAGCGGTTTTTTTTCTGCAAATTTTTTAGGAGAGACTAAACTACTAGTATTCTTTTTGAGTCTAAGAAGTCTTTAAATTATGCTTTCCCTAACTCCTCTCATATGGACACATGTTGATGCTAAATTCTTAGGACTGCTGGAAGGCATTTGATGTATATTAAAAAAGAAGGTCAAGCAAACCTTCACAACTAAGTGAATCAAAATTTGACACCTTTTTCAAAAGCACAGCCTAGCAAGTCAACCACAAGACTAAATGTAGTTGTTTCCATAAGAGCTTATACGTATATTTACACCGATTACTTTATCTCTGAAGCAATATAGTTATTAAGTACCAGTGTCAAATGATCTTTTTATGCCCGAATGTCACGAAAGGTGGGTTTACTGCGGTTTTATGATCTTTGCACCTGTAAGCTCTGTGTGGTATAATTGAGGTTGTGTGCTATCAAACATTTCTGAACAGGCTATAGAATATTTATTAAAATAGTTTGCTTACAGAAGCGCGGTGAAAGTTAGAATAACTATCGAGTTATTCCAACTTTTAATGAAATAAATCACTTCAATGAGTTTGACAAATGGGGCATCAAAATCGTCATCACAAAACAATGAGAATATTTGTAGTCATGGGTTCAAGCAATGGTACAGCAATCGTCAATCACAAGTAATATCGTCGAAATAATCATCTCGGCAAAATCCAATTTCAATTAATGCAGACGCCATTGTTGACAATTTGAAAAGGAATTAAGAATTACGACGACAGTGCAATATCGAGAAGCCATAATCGTAGAATTAATTAATAAATTCCGTAAGTGCACAAAGAAACATAAAATCGAATCGCATTCAGTGTGAAACATTATTAAACTCAGAGACGGGGCTCAGAAAAAAGTCTAAATTTACAACGAGGTTCGATTTGAAGAGGTAGATGTTCGACATTAGCAAGCTCTTTTAACAGGGAAAACTTTGAAAATTAAGAAATTTTTTTAAAACTTCAGGTTCATCCATTTCCTCACAGAAATTCAGTGATTTTTCTATATTCTGATGTTATTGATTTTGGATTGATGATGAAACATCGAGAAGCAACTTCGTTTTGGCCATGATTTCTTAATTGACCAAAGCCTCCTATCTCTGTTTTACAAAGAGAGATATCGTTGATTTTGAAACGCGAAACGCGGACGGGAAATCCCTGCACGTTGTAACCAGCCTTAAGCGTTAGGTGTCAAATATTTAACCTTACTCATTAGTTGCTCATTAGGCGGTCTATATGCCAGGTTTCCTCAGCGGATTCAATTTTTTCAAAAGGCGTGGATCTAGGCTTTGGCAATTAGGTGCGGGCGCCTCAAATTTTTTTTTACAAGAATTTATCAACGATTATTGATTCTTGAAAATAGGGTAATCAAATTTACAAAAATGCCCTGTATATGACTATCAAGTGATTCGGAAATTAAAGGTATCTATTAAGGAACATTATGGTTGTGTAACGATGTTACTTAATTTTTCCTATATTACAGAGCGTAAGCCTAATTAATTGTTGTTAAACCGTATCTTTGGTATTTGGTGTCATAGAAACACCATTCGTTTTGGTAAATTATCGTAAAAATAATATATACATTACTATCTTACTGAAAACCGCGCGAAAATACAAAAAAAGCAGCATACCCCACCAGTAGGAGACACCGCCGACCAAGCCCAGCTCCAGACAAACCGGGAAGGACCGACCGACCGAGCAGGTAAATCTCCGTCGTACCGTATTCCTGGTCCATGATCCTTTCCCTAGTGGCAAGTGGAGTAATCCCGGCCATCCTGCCTTGGCAAGCGGAGTAATCCCGGCCTACCGTAGTATTCCCGGCTCCCCTATTGGCAAGCGGAGTAATCCCGGCCATCCTGCCTTGGCAAGTGGAGTAATCTCGGCCATCCCTATTGGCAAGTGGAGTAATCCCGGCCATCCCTGCTTGGCAATCCCGGTTGGCAAGCGGAGTAATCCCGGCCATCCTGGCTTGGCAAGTGGAGTAATCCCGGCTAAGTATCCTTCCAAACTAAGTCCATCCAGGCTTCACGTCCGCGTTAGGGAACCGTTCTGCTGAACCGACCGTGTCATAGAGCTGGAGCTATTGAGAACCGTATACCGTATTTATCGTAGGGCTTCCGTACCGTATCTACTGCCACACTTTCTGTAGGCTTCCGTACCGCTACCGTTTACCGTGTTTACTGCCATATTTACCGTAGGGCTTCCGTACCGCTACAGTTTACCGTATTTACTGCCATATGTACAGTAGGGTTTCCGTACCGCTACCGTTTAACGTAATTGCTAACATACCTACCGTGGGGCTCCCGCACCGCTACAGTCTACCGCGCGACTAGAGATTTCGATTATTTTATTACCGTTTGAGTTTTCTTACATATTACCGGGTTGGGTCGCTTAGAATAGGTTGTCTGATACTTTTAGCTATAAGAAAGTTAGGTTTATACTTACTATCGGATAAACATGACCATTATTTTAGTTTACACGGAGTGTTTCGTTTACCAGGGACCGATTCCGATTATTTAAAAAAACCGAACCTTGGACAACCGTTTCTCCACTGTCTAAAGGCTACCCGATAGGCGAACAGCGATCCCCTTTGTCGCTGTAAATATCAAAGGGGTGGCGCCCGAGAAAGGAGGTCGCAAAAAGTAAGTAAAGGGCGCCGTTACAGTTGATACTAACTTACCAAAATAAACATCGGGATTCAAAATAACTATAATTTATTAAAATATGGAAAACTTGCCCAAATTCTTTCAGGGCAGTTAAATTTTATCATCAATTAATTTGAAGTAAATCCAGTGAGAAGGTATATGGTATTTCACCTATATTATCAGAGTAGTAAATCAAAGAGAATAAGATACTAAGTACTAATCTAGGTTTTATAACGTTAATGATGCCACTACCTATTTCACAACGATCCCAACTAAGCGTTGGAAGTATTTTACTAAACTACCTCTATACTAAATCAATAAAATATCCGGTAAAATAAATAAGTATAAGTATAGGTAGCCGTTAAATATATGCAGGTATAAATGAAATGATTATTAAACAAAACTATGCTAAGTGAATCTCATGACAGCGATAATATCATTATATCAATAAAAAGTCAATAGACACACTTAATCAATATAGTAACCAATGAAGTAAATGGTTAAAAAAACGAAATGAGCTCAGTTCGATCAGGTTTTTAAGGGAAAACTTAAAATTGCAAATTTCATCTAAATAAACTCGTGCACTGCTATAACTTAATTTCAATTACACAATTGAACGTCAGTAGCTGTGATATACGATAAGAAATGACCGACAGTCAGGTAAAGGTATATTCGATAAATCTCTATACAGTATAAGTGAATCATGTAGTTCTCATAACATCAACAAAGTAAATTCTCCACTCGAGATAATATCAGGTATGAACATTACAGTAAGAAAAAGTAAATTAGCTGCAAAGAAATCAGTACTTTTCTAGAATTAATAAATGAAATTATGACATTAGAGATCGGTATGATGTAATATTTGAACTAAAGACAGTTAATATGACAACTAAGTCAAATAATTATGTGACTTAAATTATGATATGAGAGAGAATGGATCCGTATGAAATTGTAGTTGAACTAGCGTCAGTTATCAGCAAGTTAATGAAACAAATGCGGCAGGTAATTATTTGACTTATAGCATAGCAAAAAGGTTAAGTCAACTAATTACGGTCCTATTGTTAGGCATTCGATATTTGAGACAATATTCGACACGATACTAAAGAATTAAGGCATTTCTAAACCAAACTATGATAATAAGGAGAACGGATTTGACATGAGATAATGCTAGATCTAAGGGAATTTATCGGTAAATTGATAAAACTAAAACGGTAGCTATCTATAAACGAAAACAAGAAATAAAGATCCTACACACGATATAAACAGCAAATCACCTACAATCAGTTGATTATGTATTCATTAATTAAAATTATATATAGCGGTAAGAGATATGTGGTAATGAAGGCAAATGACCTACAGCCATTTGATTAAATATTCGTTAATTAAAATTATATATAGCGGTAAGCAAGATACGATAATCAAGACAAATGACCTACAGTCATTTGACTATATATTTATCAATTAAAATGATGTATGACAGTAAGAATTATGCGGTAATCAAAGCAAATGACCTTAAATCATTTAATTATATATTCATTAATTAAAATTATATATAGCGGTAAGAAATATGCGGTAGTCGAGGCACGGAAATAAATTAAAATCGATTTTACTTAATTCTGGTCGAGTTGTAGACACTGGCGCTCCCTGGAAGTACGTCTCCACCAGGTGGTCTCCCTGACAAAAAAGCCTCGGTCGGCTACTTGACGGCGGGATTAGCTAGCTCAGCGTGAAATTCTACCTCACAGAAGGAATCCCATCTCATAGAAGGACTCACGGTAGGTGGCGGAAAGTCTCCTGTTCCACAGAAGGTCTCACTGAACGTAACGGAAGGTCTTCTACCCCACGGAAGATCTCACGGAAAGTCCCTAATTAAACTATAAAGAATTGTCACTTTTCAAGATAGACACACTAACATGTAACAAACCTTTTTACCCTCTCTGGGAAAAAAGGTTTGTTGCCACACTAGTCGATAAATATCGGTATTAAGCGATATGACTGATAACTCCGGAGACTAAACTGGGCAGTATATTTGCCGACTAATACCACTTCGAAAGCAAACGGTAATTAGTTAGACTGGATGGTCAAAAATGGCCACGATAATTTTAGCAACACAATAATTGGTCGAGAAGACCTGAGATTTCTCTCGAAAAAAACTATACCACATCTGCCAAGTAGCGCACTAGAGGGATGTACCCAACGAGTAGGTTCGAACACCGGAAGTAAGGCCACGAGAAGTAAGGTAGCCAGAGTATCGATAACATATATCGACCAGTATAAGGAAGAAAATCGCAATACTGTAGTTAGTAGCATTTGCAACGTTGCAACGTAGGCCCCCAATCTGGACACGTTTTGCGCCCCAGAATTATATGCACATAAACAGACCAAAGCAAAATAATGTATTAAGCAGATATATGACTGGCGATAAGTTTCTAAATTTATTTATTTTTTTTTAAATTAATGCAGGTAGGTACTGCCTAAAACTGTCTGTAGTAGCAATATACAATGAATACAAGATATACTTAGTATAAACTTTTTTAAAGCAATACAGTGTTGCAAGAAGAAGAAAAATATTAGAAAAGGTTAAATAAAGTACGCATTTAACCAGAGGTTTGCTTTATATACAGGGGAGTGTCAAACAGTAACAAAGAATATGACGTATAGTAATAAATAATAAATAAATACAAAAACACATTCCATAAATTAAAAGTAAAACTTTCTACATACGAAGTTTATACGTATAGATGTCATTATTAACTAGCGATTAATTAAGTTTTTTAATTGGAATAACGGTCAGGAAATTAGAGGTATTACTTAATTAAAACCATGTGCTCCTTCGTGATTGTATTCTAAAATGCATTCTGTCCTTGATTTTTTTATGGCAATGACACACACACTAAAGGGAGGTCCTATGGCATTCGACGAGGGGTGTATGTGCGAAGATGTTGATTGATTATTTTTAATTACTTTTGCATTTATCATTAACGTAAATTTTTCGTTTCGTTTCCTTTTAATTATTTATTGTTACTATGACATGAAAACGAGGTTTCTTTTAAAACAAATTCTGGATTAATGTTATTTTTCATTGAAATAGTGGAAAAGATCGCATATTTGATTGATATTCTTAAGATACCCAGTAAATTTTCTACCCAAATGTAAGTGAAGGAAAACTCGGTTATGTGAAATCTAGACTTCTAATCTCGTCGGCTAAATCCCAGGAGACCCAGCAGTAAAGTATGCTGGTTTTGCTGTGAGATGCATTACTTTTATTTTATTTGCCGATTTCCTTCGTTAAGTCAGCGCGGTTATTTAACATGCAAGCAACGTTATGTAAAAGACATCAACATCTAGTACCTTAGTCTGACTGATGATAATGCGCGTTTAGGCTGAGCCAATTGAAACGAACCACATACTTATGCGAAAATGATGTTTATGGTAAATAGGAAAAAACCGTCTTCTATAATATTATGTTATTTTTACTAAAATTGTCTAGATTTTGTTTAAATAATAATGAAATAATGCTCATGTAAATAAATTGCTCATCAAGAAAATGAGGCAAAACATTTTAACGTCATTTATAAATTGCTTTAATCAGATGCACACTTATTTAAATTATTGGAAGATTTAAAACCTCTGCTCTGTAGCAAAAAAATAATAATTTTGTTCCTTTCATTTATAGGCATTCATTCCCACGACGATTCAACTTTCCAGAGAACAGAGCATATTGAACTCTATTTAAGTTTGTTTTCATGTTTAGGAATATTACGTTTCCTACGGCCAGACCGAAACTGTTCTAAAAAAAAATGTTAAAATTTTAACTATAACACTTGAAAGAGGAACCAGAGTCCAAAGAATTGAATAAACTGTGTGGTACTACTACCGGGGTCTCTGGGCCTCCAGCATTTATTTGTTTTCAAGTATTGCAAACAAGTTTTGGAAAGGTGTACTAGGTGCATTAAGACAGTGACGAACGTAAACATTTTCGTCTTATTTTTATGTGTTTTGCGAGTTTGGGTTCTGTGTCCTATTTTGGTTAGTCTGACCTTACCTACAGATCAAAGTGGTTCATAAATGAGAGAACCGATGCAGAATTAATAGAAATAGTAAATAATGATGAATTTTTGGTTTTTGGAGATGGAGGTAGTAAGTAACTTCAAGGGACGGTAATTACAGATAGTAGAGGTGACGGGTCGGAAGAAAAGGTTCATACTATATATGTTGGTGGAGAGCAATTGGGATTGGAAACTAAACACCACTTACAAATAGACTAAAGCACGACCACTACACACGAAAACTTTACAACAAATTTAACAAGTTTTGGAAGGGCGTACTAGGTGCGTTTAGACAGTGACGAGCGTAAACATATTCGTCTCATTTTTATGTTTTTTGCGAGTTTGGGTTCTGCGATATATTTTGGTTAGTCTGACCTTACCTACAGATCCAAGTGGTTCATAAATGAAAGAACCGATGCAGAATTAATACAAATAGTAAATAATGATGAATTTTTTGAAAAATTTGATGACCGAGATGGAGGTAGTAAGGAACTTCAAGGGACGGCAATTGCAGACAGTAGATATGACGGGTTGAAGCATATTTTGGATAGCGACGAACAAGGCGATTCTAAAGAGGAGAACGAAGAAGTATGCAGTGACCATGACTATGTCGGTAGTGAGAGCTTTTACAAAGGGACAAACTAATATCCTGAAGGATATCGAATCGGAAGGAGAGGTTCAGATTACATATGTTGGTGGAGAGCAATTGGGATTGGAAACTAAACACCACTTTCAAATAGACTAACGCACGACCACTACACACGAAAACTTTACAACACATTATTATTAAGGTTCAACAAGGATCGCAAGGACCATCTAGAATAAACCCACTCAACCCACTTAAAGTCTTAAACTTTCATAAATAACTGTTCGCCAGACAAATGAAAAAATTAACCTTTTTAAGATTTACTGTAACCAAGAACACAGATGCTTGAGAGAATCATGCTCTTACCGGACTTTTATACTAACTATTTCTAAAATCCAACCACGAGGACCTTAGATCATTATGGGCTACAGAAGGAACTGAAAGAGATATTTCCATATGTACAATGTCTCTTGCAGGATTATCCTTCTTACTTGTTTATTTACGGTTTGATGATGCCTTCACTAGAAAAGCCGGATCTAAAATAGCAAACTTGCAACTTTTGAAAATATATTCAAAGAATTTGCTGAGCCCTCAAAAAAGAATTACAGCCCAGGTAAACACATCCCTTTGGGATGTATATCCCAAACAAACCTGCCAAATATGGATTGAAAATGCAGATTTTAGCTGATTCAGAGACTCTTCTTCTTCTTCATGTACCGTCTCCATTACGTGGGATGACTGTCATCATTGCTATTTTGATTTTGGAAGCTGCGGCTCTAAATAAGTCAGATGACGTGACGTGGCAACTATTTTCGCGGGTTCCTAAGCCAGGATATTCTTCCCACGGTTTTTCCTTGGATTATGAGTTGCAGAACCTCATACCTTGAACCTCCCATCATGCGGTCGAGAAATTGCAATTTTCTTTTTTTATTTCCTGTAGGATCTCTACGCCTTTCTCCATTCTTCTCAGAACCTCCACGTTGGTGACATTTTCTTTCCATGATATTCTCAACATCCTACGGTAGGCTCACATCCTGAAGGCTTCTAATTTCCGCGCGCAATATGGGTTGAGGGTCCGAGCTTCTACACTATACAAAAGGACTACATAACATTTGAACATCCAAGTTTTTAGGTCCAGGCTCAGATCGCAACTACAGAGAAGCTTCTTGATCTTCATAGAGGATGCATGGGCTTTCAGAAACTTACTATATCATTAATAAGAGAGGAAATCAATTCGGAAGAAAGTTCTAAGGCAGATAAAAAGGAAATAGCGCAACCATCGCAAGTCGTGCTTCGCTTGATAGAATCTGTCAGTAATACATATCACAATATACCTGCGGAGTTACTGGAAGAGCTTCAAGAATGTAGTTTAACCTACGTGGGCACATTGAAGAACAATATAGCGCAGATTCCACGACAGTTTTTACCAGACTGGATCCTCGCTATTTGATTTTGTAGAATAAACCACCATGATGTCATATGTTCTTAAACAAGAAAAAGCAGTTATTCGCAATAAAGTAAATGAGAATTTAAAAAAAATAAGCCCAATATCAATAGTTTTTACAATAATATCGAAACAAACGTTGAAATGTACAACTTATTCAACCTTCAAAGGACTTTGTATAGCGCCGAACAAAGCGATTCTAAAGAGGAGGATGAAGAAATATGCAGTGATCCAGACTATGTCAGTAGTGAGTGCTTTTGTGAAAGAACAAACTAACGTTCTGAAAAAGATCGAATCAGAAGAAGAGGTTCAGACGATATCAATTGGGATTTCAAACTAAATACCACTTACAAATGGCATAAAGCGCGACCATTAAACGCCAAAACTTTACAGCACATTATTATTAAAGTTCAACGAGGATTGCAAGGACCATCCAGAATAAACCTACTCAACTTTGACTTGTAGTGGTTATCCATGCTTGTCTCATAATTGTTTATTATTCATTTAACCATCTGATCTGAATTTAGCAGCTAAGAGGATTAATCAGGATCTTGAGACTGTGGCTGTGGTGTCAAATGCTCATGGCTTGTTGTTAAATGCATCAAAGACTCAGCTAATGATATTTGGAAAAGATAGGCTATTTATTTCTAATAATCCTAATTTTGAAATCAAAGTCACTGGTAACCTTTTGATCCCCGCTGAAACTGTGGCTAATCTTGGTTGTGTGTCGATGCTGATTTAAGATTTAACTCCCATGTCAAAAGCCTAATCAGAAAAAAAAATTTTAAACTTAATATTTTATATCTTCATAGGGAATCATTGTCTACCGAGTTGAGGCTCAGATTGGTCGACTATCTAGGTCTGTCTTATTATAATGTGGTCTTTTGGCCAGCATTGGTGAAGCGGGATAAGGTTAGGCCGCAGAAGGTTTAGAATGCCTGCCTAAGATTTTCTTACATCCTGCGGAAATATGATCACGTTTCTCGGAGTATATCTAGTTCCGGATGGTTAAACATAGGAGAGCGATTTGAGCTCTGCTTGGCAAGTATGGTTTATAGAATAAGTAGGACGGGAATTCCACGGTACCTGCAAGAGTTGCTGATTAGAGGTACAGATGTTCATATATAATGCTGTGACTATTTTTAATTCTTTGCCACCTGAGGTCGTGAACTTTTTTTAGATACCATATTGGTTAAAAAGTTTCATACTTGTACTGTTGTGAGTTATTATTTAGATAAAACATATTAATCCAAGGTGGTTGTAATGAGCAACTATGTTGGATACCGCCACCATTCCTGTAATGTATCATCTTTTGCACCATGGAACATAAATAAAGGCATTTTGTATTGTATTGTATCATTAGTACTGTTAATAGGTGTGTTTTGTACATCTTAGTCTATGATATTAAAAAATATCAAGATACTCCTTCGTAAAAACACTTGCTCATCAATTATGTGAATCATACTTGAGAATGTGCATGAACATGATTCATGCGCCTCGAAAAATTCGAATTTATGTGCAGATTTATACTTAAAGGGATATTAGGGGATCCTTTAGTACTTCCTTAATAACTTGCCAAGTCGAAACGTTGCCGTTTTTCAATTTATCTTGGTACAAAAGAGAGAAAAAGCAACAATTGCTGTTCAAAGTGCAAAATTCCTATTTGTTTGTGTATTTGTATGGTACGTTCAAACTGCATTTAGCTGTAGATTCTATGTAAGAAACCATTGGAAACAAGTTACGGTCCAACTTCGAGGGACGATAAAATGATTTCTTTGCATTCAGTTTTTTAACTCTATTTGGGTAATAGTACTCATGGGATAAATATAATGCACATAAATAGAAAATTAATTTGATTTTTAGATAGAAAGTGCACAGCTATATTTCGCAAAAAGTCCACATCGATTAGGAAACTCTGTTATTATTGATTTCTCAGAAAATTATATTTATGATTAGTGTTGAGCGCATTATAAAAACGCTCCGTTACCATCTATACTAGCCAAACGGCAACGGCAAAAGTTGTTTTTATTTATTCACCAATATCTGTTATGAATAAATTCTTCTGAGAAATCAGTAATAAGGAATATTTCCATTGGATGCGGATTTTTTGCGAAAAATTGCTGTGTAAAAATCGCTATCTATGTTAAATCAAATTAAGTTTTTATTAACACGCATAATATTAAATTTGCATCAGTTTTTACGCTCTCTATACGCAGAGAGAGACCAAAAAGTATAAAAATATTTCAACGCAAAGCTAAGAATATTTAAACTAAATAAGAAAACAGCAGAACCTAAAATAATAGGATTTGTCATGGGATTAACTTAAAGTTTAAAATTTGGAAAATTATAAATTTTCAATTTTTTAGCCTACTTTCCTAAGTAATAATATTAATCAAAAATTTTTAATTTCACATGAAGTGTTAAATAGTGAAACATTTTTTATTTACTGTTCCTTTTATATCTGAAAAAAAAAACAACAAGACCGCACATTTGTCATTTTAATCGTAATTGAAAATTTCTTAAAAAACAATAATTAACGTATTTTCCATATGAAGCTGACTTTTTGCATACAGAGTATATTTAATGATCCAAACATTCCTCCGAAGTCAAGGTAATTCAACTTTATTACCAAATAGTGCCTTTTATAAAGAAACATCTAGTATCCATTTTATTCCACTTTTTTTTTGGCTAAGGTTGGATAAGGTCATAAGGTTTAGGGGAATCCGGGGCAGAACAGCATACCTTTTAACATATTTTAAAAGCAACTGAGGCTTATAACGTTGTTTGAGTAAAGGAGCTCAAACAACGCTTATATTCTTCTATATTTTTCAGATATCATCCAAAAAATTTTTGTTATCAGAATTTTTTCTTGAGGTTTTAGAATATCCATTCTCTAACTCTGGAGCAGAATGGACCCATCGAATGGCCGCAATGGTTAAATATTAAGACAACCTTATTTTTTTGGACATTTTGGGACTAAATAAATCACTTAAATACTGAATATATACTCTTATTAATTTTAGCGATATTTGCTAGCAAATTTGGCAAACAAGAACAGTTTAGGGTAATTCCGGGATAGATGGCCACATGCAAAGTAGACGAACGATGTGCTGCTAGCCACTGCCAAAAACTAGTTGTTGTTCGACATTAATAAGTTATTGTGTTTGCTCCTCATTAAGTCGAAAAAATCCTCACAAATGTAAGTATATTTTAAATTTTCCGTTTTTACATATTGAAATATTTGTTTGTATATATTAATGACCCATTGTACTTAAGTTTACGATTTATTTTTCGCGCTATTTTCGCTATAATCAGTTGATACGATAATAAAGACGGCAACATAACCTTGAAACAAATCTCTGTGAATGAGGGAACGCGCTAAAATTATGTGGGTCCTCTCTCCCGGATAATCGAGAGAGATGGCCAACATTTTTTCGGGTAAGATGACCTTATCAATGCTTGATTAAGTTTTAGGCTTATTAGAGGAAATTTTTAATTTTTCTTTTTCTTTTTCAGATGCCGACCAAGTACACACGTAAAGCGGTAAATGTTTGTGGTAATTGGACGCAGGATGACCTAACAAATGCAATTAGAAGTGCAGTAGATGGAAATTTGTCTGTTCGTCGGGCCTCTATTGAATATAATGTACCACGCAAAGTCTTAGAACGTCGAATTAAAACTTAAAATTCGTTGAAAGGCAATATGGGTCCTAGCAGTACATTTGGAAGTGCCCATGAAAACCGACTATCTCGACATATTTTGATAAAGCAGAAACGAGGCTTCCCGTTGACCAGAGACGACTTAAGGGTCAGTGCTTATCAGTTTGCTGCGCAATTAAATCTAAAGCACAAATTTAATAAACAAAAAGAAAAGGCTAGCTATGATTGGTTGACTTTATTTCTGAGCCGCCATCCTGAAATAAGTATACGTAAATCAGAAGGGGCTGACGAGACGGCTCTGCAGCTGAACACCAGGCCCAGTGAAGTACTGGCACAAAGATAATCAAAAGCTGTTTCAACGTTAATTTCAATCGAGAGAAGAGAAACAAATAGTCTAGCCAGGGTGCAATGCTGAGGGTAACTTTCTGCCACCAGCTGTTATCATGAAGGGTAAGAACAAGAAGCAGGATGGATTGCCTCCTGGATCGATTTTGTTCATGTCAGAGAAGTCTGCCTATATCCAAGTCTTCATTTTGTTCCACGAAATACAAAGGGAAACATTTTATTCATTCTGGACTATTCTCATGTAAATTCCGTTGAAATACTAGAGTTTGCTGAGTCAAATGTGATAATCCTTCTATGTTTACCAAGCTACACAACACTCTACCTTCAGCCATTGGACAGAAGTTTTTTTAAACCCTTAAAAGGACATTTTTACGAATCTTGCCGTTTGTGGCTCAGAAATCATGCAGGTAGCGGCATCACTCAGTATTAGTTTGGCGAATTGCTGAGTGATAGTTGGCCGCTACAACACAAAATGGTTCGATCTACGGAAATCCTACCCTTCAATCGTGATGTGCTATCCGATTTTCCATTTCATTCCGAATAGAATTATACAAATCCAAATACAATGACAATTGGAATTCAAACCACGTCTTTTACTGTAACTCAACTAATAGCTAACCATTTAAATTCCCACGCATGTTGCTCGATGGCAACAGCTTCACCAGATAAAATAACCCCCTCCAAAATTCTTTAAGATTTGTCTCCACCGGTTCCAGAAAAATTAGAAAAGAGCCAAACAATTTGCCACGATTTTAACTGCACCGGAAAACTTGCAGCTGCGCAAGGATAAAGAGAAGAAAATGCAGGAAAACATTAAAGAATCCTTAAAAGAAAACGACTTGGAAAATTAGAAAAAATCCTAAAGAAAGATAATATGACAGCTCAAGCAGCGAGGAGGAGGAAGAAATAGAAATAATATTGGAGAGCGACGACGGAGAAAGTGATGATTTTTGCGAAAATTTGTGCGTTGATTGTGGCGAAAATTACAATGACACCAGAAAACTTGTTGACAGGATTCGGTGCGTAATTCGCCAAAACTGGCCGCACGAAAACTGCACATTTTATGACATCTTTTGTAAATAAAAAAAGGCAAAAAGTTGTTATAATGTTTCATGGCCATCTTTCCCAGACTTACATGGCTATCTTACATGTAGCGTTGGGGCGAGATGGCCATATAGCCGTTATGTTCAAGAAAAATAATTGACGTTTATCTTTTATTATTTTTTAATTTTTGTTAAAACAAAGTTAATTCGGATGCATTTACTTTGGCTTGAGTAACAAATAAAAAACCAAACACTGGCCATCATCAGTATCACTTTCGCTTGAGGAACTTTTTCCGACATTTGCAGGAATTCTAGTCAAAGTTCAAATTTGTCCTTATTATTTTGTACAATCTTCGAGCTTTTTTATTTTTGGTTTTTATTTTTCTCAATTTAGTTGATTTAGGATGGGAATTATCTTCCATAGCACTGCATTTTATTTTTCTTTCAACCTTCTTTCTCTTTGCTACTGCTTGAATTGCAGTTAAAATGGCTGGGTCACTCCTCTCTCTGGAAACTCTTTAAATGGGCTGAGACATGTGCGGACTTGGCAAAATACGTGTTGAAGGCTTACAATCAAAGCTGGTATTATTTATGTTTTTAACTTCACTTAGTGTTAAATATTGTCTAGCCGGTTCCGGTAGCCTTGATCCCGACACGGAAAATATTATCAACCGTCGTGAAGTCATGACCACTAGCGCGTAAACCCCAGCCGCGCTCGTCAATGTTGTGTACATTTTTCACTTCACGCATTTGTATAAGACTTTTCTAGAAAAGCAGGTATGTGAAAGCCTGGCTCAGGTGGTAAGGTTGTCGTTTAGAATGCGAGAGCAATGTGTTCAACGCCGGGTCCTTGCAAGTTTTTTTTTTAATTAGTTAGTTTTTTAGCAGCCTTGGGTTAGTTTGGGTCGCGCAGCGAGCGGAGCAAATGCATAAAAATGAAAATGTAAAAATACAATGCTAGTTTGGTGTCATCTTATTATATGTTATGTCACTGTCATTTTGAGGATTAGATGAACAAGGGATATAGTATATGAGCATTGAGGCTGATTGCATAAACAATGGAGCTGATCGTTTCCTAAACTACCAATGCTATTTCACATTCGTAAATTGTCTGCTCTCAGCTGTCACGTAATCTCGTGTAGCTATGTCAGGTGTACCGGACGGCATTAAGTCAGCATTTGTAAAGACGTTTTTATCAACGGACACTATTTCAGTTGTACGAAATCCATTGATTGAAGTTTTTCATCCTTGCTGCTTCTAGATGTGCAGTTCCAAGAAGGGTAGAGATCTGACTTGTTGAAATAACTTCCGAAGGATTACTTCTGAACCATTATCGGGTTTCATGCTCGTGATATATGCTTAATAATTTCATAAAGCTCACATCCAAAGGTTGAATTTTATGTGTATTAGGTAGGCAGGCTTAAAAGGTTTGCACCATTTAAGGTGCAATTTTATGGTATTCGCTGAATGGCCATCTAACACAAAGAAAACCTAATCATTTTCCTTGGTTGCGTTTGAGAATTTTATGAAATGCTTAAAGCAGCTTAAAAACAATTATCTGGCGATCCAACAGGAGTTACTTACTTCAATCATTGATTCAGGATGTAATCCAAATTCAAAGGTAGGCTGCTTTGGTGGCATAAAAGAAACACATTTCGACGGTTATTGTCTCTTCTATCTGAGCTGAAGTAAGGAACGCTTCCTTCTACAACAATTATCTCGGAACGAGGTTTTTAATTAGCTTGAATATCTGCTTCATCGCAGTTTTTGATGCGATCATCCGTTAGTATTTATTTATCGACGGTTCTTCTTAGTAATTAAGTTGGTACACAGAAACGCGGTTAAATCGCATAGATCAAGCCTCGGATGTTGCTTTTGGTTTTCGTAAGCCACCATCAATTTGAGAGCCCATTGTGCTCAGCCAACTATAGCGTCAATCCTCGGAAATCATGTAAAGTTAATCCAAGTAGCCTGGACTCCATTATCCATTACTTTTAAATATTCTATAAGTTCAAGCTCTTGGTCAGCAGTAAAATTTTTTGAATTCCCTTTCGGTTTTATGAATTTTGAAAGCATTTTTAAACCCAATTCACCGTTATCAACAACCTGAACAGCCTATTCCAATTTTGGAGTTCGATGTTCGAAACATCTAAAGAAAAGTATTTATTACTGTGGCTTAAAAGTGGCACGATGTATACTTTTCTCCATTTATTTTCCGCTACTGATTTAAGATGGGAATCATCTTCCATAGGACTGCATTTGACTTTTCTTTCAACCTTCTTTCTTTTTGCTACTTCTTGTTGAAAAATCATCAACTCCAGCTCGTCTTTATATGTAATTACAATTAAAATGACTGGTTCACTGCTCTTTCTTGAAACTCTTTTAATGGTCTGAGACATCTGCAGAATTGGCATAATACATATTGAAGGTTTCCAATCAAAGCTGGTATTATTTATCTTTTTAACTTCACTCGATGCCATGTTATTATTTATTATTGTCATTCATAATAATAATGCACATTACACTTAGATTGATTAGATGAACAATGGGTATATTACATGAGCATTAAATTTGATTGCATAAACAATGAGGTTGATTGTTTGCTAAACTACCATTGCTATTGTCCATTAGTAGATTTCTGTTATTAGGTGTGATGTAAGTTCTTGTAACTATGTCAAGTGTAGCTGACGGCATAAAGTCATCATCTGTAAAGACGTTTTTATCAATATTTCAGTTTTACGAAATCCATTGATAGAAGTTTTGATCCTTGTAATTCCAAAAAGAGAAGATTAAACTTATTGAAATAACCTTTACCTCTGAACCATTTTCACGTTTCGTGCTCGTGATAATGCATGATAGCTTCATAAAGTTCACATCTAAAGGTTGAAGTATATGTGTGTAGTAGGTAGACAGGCTTATTTATGTTTGGCACACACATTAAAGGAAACTCCTGTACCACTCAATGAGCGGTGCGTGTGCGGAGAAGATGGTAGACGTTGGACTTAAAACGCTGTTGGTTGTAGTTCTCGGGAAGGACGTTACTCGGAAGTCCATTCCAGAGCGAGGCAGTCCTTTGGATAAAGAAGTCCAGTAACAGCGGCATCCTAGGTGTTCGCAACTGAGTCGTATGTTCATGAGCAGCTGTCTGTAGTGATGAGCGAGACTGGTCTTGGTCTTGCGGTCTTGGTCTTGGCCTTGCAGAAATAGCAAGACCAAGACCAAGACCAGCTCCAGGTCTGCAAGACTAAGACCAAGACCGAGCAGTGCAAGACTTATGCAAGACCAAGACCTAGCATGCAAGAGTCTGGCGGTCTTGCGTTTTTTTTTGCAATTTTTATTTGTTAACATATTGCCCTTAATTCTGGGATCGAAATTGTTGGGTCGAAATATGGAGAGAAAAATTCCTATAAACGTTTGTAAAAAATCATTTTGTTTGTGAGATGCATGCAGGGAAAGTTAGAACTTATTCACTATTTGACACGCCGCATTGTATGTAAGTGAATAAGAATGCATTCAAGCAAAAAGAGCAGTAACATTTTTAAAGAAAATTATACTCATAATTACAAAAATCTAATTTGAATTTGAAACAAATTACACAAATGTCTATACATTTCTCCAAGCGTTCTTGCATGTAGACCGTGAGATAGTGACCTATTTTTGGATATGTTTTAGGCCAGTAACCCCTTTGGAGGGTAGATAATTCGCATATTCTGATGTTTAAAGTGATAAATTGAAGCATCATC
>MU184139.1:92561-127353 GCA_016904865.1 Pissodes strobi | reverse complement strand
CAATTTATATAGTTTTGCTCAACGTGTTTTGGCGTGAAAATTTCACAATTATTATACAATTAGGAAACAGATAGGCGAGGTATAGTTTTGCTCCATATGTTTTTGGTTAAAAAATTTTACAATAAAATTTTACCTCCACGTGCTTCTACGGTCCTGATATAGCCTAAATGATATTTTATAGGAAAATTTGATCGTTCTAATGACAACTAATATTTGGCCACATATAAATAAGGTATATTGTTTTGCTCTAGGTGTTTTCGGCGCGAAAATTTTACAGTCAAAATTTTCCATTTTCCATTTTTTTAAATTCCGCTTAGAGAAATTTGATCGCCCTAATGACACAACTAACAGTTAGTAGGCCACATATAGGTGAGGTACATAGTTTTTCTCCAGGTATATTTAATTATTCAATTGATACATTTGTTATTGGGAAGCAAATATGCGAGATATAGTCTTGATCCATATGTTTTGGAAATTTTACCTCCACGCGCTACTGTGATCCTGGTATTTTTTGAAATTTCGTTTAGAGAAATTTGATCCCCCTAATGACATAACTAATAGTAGGCCACATATAGGTGAGGTACATAGTTTTTCTCCAGGTATATTTAATTATTTTAATTACACATTTATTACTGCGAAACAAACAGGCGAGGTATACAGTTTTGCTTCATATGTTTTGGAAATTTTGCCTCCACGCGCTTCTGTGATCGTTTTTTGGAATTCCGCTTAGGGAAATTTGATCGTCCTAATGATACAACTAATAGTAGGTCACATATAAGAGAGGTACATAGTTATTCTCCAGGTATATTTAATTATTTTAATGACACATTTATTATTGGGAAATAAATAAGCGAGGTATACAATTTTGCTCCATATGTTTTGGAAATTTTACCTCCACTCCCTTCTGAGATCCTGGTATACACAGCTAATATGAGTGAGGTATATAGTTTTGCTTCAGGTATATTTCATGATATGATATTATTATGGCATAATTAATATTTGGCCACATATAGGACAAGCATATAGTTTTGCTCTAAGTGTTTTTGACAGGAAAATCCCGCTATTAAAATTTTCCTTTATACGGTTTTTCTTTGGTCCTGTTATAGTATGAATTCGCGTATAGAGAAATTTGATTATTTTATTGATACAATTATTATTAGGACATATATACAATTTTGGTCCATATATTTTTGGCGGAAAAATGTCACAGTTTAAATTTACAACATCCACGCTCTTCTGCGTTTTTGTATATTTTTGCTTAGAAAAATTTGATTGTTTTAATTATTTTACAATTAATATTAGCGGGTAGATGGGCGAGATAACTGAAAATGGCAGAAGATTAACATACACATTTAAATATATTAATGGTGGTATGTAATCGAATTGTTTGATATAGAGCATATATTGATTGCTCAGCGCCATACTGTTACTAGTTGTAGATCTACCATTTATACATCCATGCTGCAATGGACTCGCAATGCTTTGCACTGCACTTTAGCTTAACTGTATAGAAATAGATCAATTCATATTCCAAATTTCGCTTTTTGACACCTTGAATATTAATTTAATTAGTTATCTCCATTAGATCATGATTGAGTGGAACCTGCATATTAATTCATTGAAGAAATTATATGATAAGGCAATACAAGCTTTATTTATACAAATTAAAAATTATTAAGTTATACTGATATAAGTCTGTTCTATTACATAAGATCACTTCTAATCTAACAATGCTCAATACATAGTGAATATATTACGACTAAGCCTATTCATTCACTTATGGATCCAAAACTGTGCCAACTACAACGCCTCAACATAATAAAGCTTATTTTTTCGTTGGCTTGGTCATAGATATGTATCGGCCTTATAATACCTACATAGAATCGAAACTAGTCATCAAATTTTGGTGCCAAAATTATAGAGAGTGCCTATTATGTTCAGACATTGTAGTTGCCATTGTTTTGGATCCATAAATGCTGAATGTACCTACTCGCGTCAGACATGTCCCTAATTTTATATTATTGTCATTAATCAACATTTTAACAACAATATTAAAAACTGCTAATAGGGTGTTATCTATAATTGCTATATAAAGCTTAAAATTAGATGTGACAAACTAATAAATAAATATGTTCAAGATAAGTAATGCATCTTTTTGTCTTCTGCTGGCTCTATAAGATTTAGCGTTTTCATTCAATTGTTGACAACTCTTTTTCATCTTGACGTCAACTCGCTGACGATGAGGCGTATATCTTCCACGTATAGCAATGAGTCCTGAAATCACATAATTAATTAACGTTATTTCACAATAAGTGAGAACAAAAAATAAACCTTCCCTTAAACCTGTTTTTTCTGTTCTATAAAATTAATGTTTAAATTGTAGCTGGTAGCTAAGTTTATTTTCGAGCTGAGAATCAACAAGTAAATGCCAAACACATTTCATGTTTTGATATCGTATCGACACACTCCACTGATCTAGGTCAGACATAAAATTTGTCGGTACCACTGATAGCAATAATTTAATCTCAAATTTAATGATAGTATCTCACTAAATAACTGGACCACCCCAGTTATGGACAAGCAATTAAAACCCTATACTATATTTACCGGCCCTGGTGACCGAGGCGCATACTTTATAATCAGTATGTAAATCCGGTCGTACCTCACGACCTGCTCGTATTTATTAGTGAGTGAAAGAATACGAAAGCAGAATTTTTCGGTGTTTAACGTACCGCTGCACGGTGATTTAAAAATGTATTGATCATTAATGTTCAACCGATTAAAAATACCCTATGGACAACGCAACGCACTAAACCCTAGATACTTTTTGCAAAGCCAATAATTTGTTTATACAAACTAAGTTTTGTTCCTATTGATTGATATTTGAGCATAAGCAAATTAAATGGCATATGTCAGCATAAGTATGGCAAGGTATTAACTAAACTATAAATTGTTATATTAAATTTTTCTGTTGTAAATCAAATATTAATTTGTCGAACATCCACTCCGTAAAGCTTGATACATTTATGTCTGTTTGATTGTAATGTGTTGCAACAAAGCGTTAAAGTGTTTGCTCTAAACACATTTACATTCATTTAATTAAAACGATAGAGAAAATATTTAGCGTGTATTCAATAAAAGCTAGATCATTCAAAGCCTGAAGCCCTAGGCTACATACCAGTTGTATGGAGACCAGTAAGGGTTTTTGTTCCCAAATCAGGGAAAGCGAACTATACTCAGGCGAAATCATACCGCCCTATTAGTATCTGTTCTTTAATTTGATTTTGAAAGCAATGATTAGTTAGAATAGTAGACCGTCACATAAGGCAGGTGGTTTTGGTTGAGACACCAAACCATAACCAACAATACGCTTATCAGGCGGAAAAGTCCACGGAAATGACACTCCATCATCTAGTTGATAGAATGAAAGCAGTGCTTGACTGTGGAAAATACGTGCTGTGGGTTTTCTAGATGTCGAGGACGCGTTTGAAGATACGTCTTTACAATCAATCTGCCTAGCTGTGAGCAGGCATGAGAGAGATTCCTCGACAGGCAGGGTAGTTAAGGGCTATGCTATAAAGATGCGCAGTTAGGGTTTACCCTCAAGCCCATGCTTATTCTTGATGACCGGGCCATTGGTGGTACGGGGAGACTCATGCAATGAACACTTCACTTCATCAAGTTGTTCGGCCGGCCTTTGAGCTATGAAGTGCCTACTAAGCATCGAGGGGTCATACTAGAATCTAAGTTGACCTGGAAGGGGCAAGTTTATAGCCGCATTAAGAAGGCGAATAATGCTCTTGAATGGCTGTAGTTCGCCCTCTTATCACCTACGGGGTGATGGAACGGCATACGGCTGTAATTGGTCCCATGATCACTTGCAAGATCTAGGGTTTAACTGGGCAGAGTTCAGAAATTGACTCGCGTGGGAATTACAGGTGCTATGAGGACGATACCTACCAGGGCTCATGAGAGACTGACTAAGCTACCGTCCCTCTACCTATACCTGGAGTTTGAGGCTTTAACATCTGCCTACAGACTGAAAAGTCTCTGTCACCTAAGGGAAAATTACAGCCCGATGGTACACATCAAAGGCTGGCTGATGAATGTTCCAGAACTTTTAATAAGGGCGGACAACATAGTACCCACATCAAGTAGAACCCTCAGATTTCACATACTTGATAGGGTTGCCTGATTACGGGGCGGATCGCAGCCCAAGTCCAGATAAAGAGATCGTCTGGTACACGGACGGCTCTAGAACGGATAGTGATACTGGAGCGGGTTTGTATAGAGAAACAATAAGGAAGAGGCGTTCTTTCGCCCTGCGTGCCGAGATGTATTCGATACTAAAATGCGGTTATGAAAACCTGTTAAGAGTCTTCAAAGAGAGAAGTATCTGTATCTGCTCGAACAGCAGAGCTGAGCTGTCGGCTCTTGAGTTCGATAGAATTGAGTGTAGGGGCGACTTGGAGGCCTTGGCCGGACATAATTGGGTCAGTCTTGTTTGGGTTCCGGGACACTCGAATATTCTGGGGAACGAGGAAACCTGGTCTGACAGCTGTGTCCTACAGTATGGCTACTGCCATCCTAAGAAAGGCAACAAAAAGTTGGGTCAAAGATCTATGTCGTACTAGTCCAGAAATGACACAGACTGAGCTACTCTTGGGTGACCCGGCGCCTTGTAGGTTGAGGGATTTTCTAGCTCTGAAGATGTGGTTTCTAACAGGGCTCCTCAGAAAGCATGTCGCTTGAATAGATCCAGAATGCAGATGGTGCATGGAGAAATCGTCCACACACGTTTTTTTCCGACTGTCCAGCGTAGGCTAAAATAAGAGAGGCGCACTTCGGAAGCTGCGTGCTAAACCCAAAGGACCAAGAAAGATTCAGCCGAGGAAGCTGCGTGCCTTTGCTAGGGAGGCCAGGCGATTGAAATGCATTGGTCTGTAAATGGTCGCACAATGGGTTCAGCCTGGTGACCTACGCGTTTCAAATTTATTTATTCATTCAAGCTCGATCAAATATATGTTGAAAACTGATTGTGGTTTGCCTCTCCGCTAACTTACATGTTTTTCTCGAAAGCAGTATCATTCGAACTTTAATGTTTGTACCATATAGAACTCTACTTCCTCAAGTTGCAGATCGTAGCAATATTTTCAAGCGTCTATGGTGCTTTTAGCAGCATCTTCTAAATTGCCAAGTAAAGCAGCTTTTTTCGATGAGATCCTCCGGATTTTTGAAGAGGGTCAGAATATATAGTTCATTGCCGAACTAAAAAGCTTTCTATCAGATACCTGGAAAAAAATATTATTTACTCATTTGGACTTAGATCATAATCTTTCCTTTCGTTTAATATTCATTTTATTACGGATCATATCTTTTGTAATAAAATTATCTCACCACCATACATTGAAAATATTGTTAAAACGATGATGTTGGAACTAATCGAGATGTTTCAACGAATTTGACAAAAAAAGGAACTTTGGTCTTTATTATCAGATGTTCGGTAACAGTCGTAAAAATTTTAAGCAAAACTGTACTTGTGGAGTTTTTGAATGTATATAAAGACTCACTCCAAAACTCCTCTAAAGTACACAGTGAAGTTCCGCTGATGGTGATGAGGCATGCATCTCCTTGTATGATGGAGCAATCCCTATACATTCGAAATATATATTTAATAAACATTATAAGCAGTGTTATTCCAGCCATCGAAGTACTGCTATAGCTTACATTTTCTTTCACACCAATCTGGAGCGAGAATAGAACTTAATCTCTACCTGATGCCATACTCTTCTCTGCAAGAGACCATTGTGTTCAGATTAAAACTAGCAGTATGGGAAATTACCGAAGGTTGGCTGAGCTTTCGATCAGTTTAGATCCTAATAATGTTTCGTTATTTTAGGCAGAAACCTGTGTCATTGGTGAGGATTTTGAAAAGGCCTTATCTAACACAACAGCCATATATATTACCAGTCGGTTACGGACCTGGCAAAGCAAATCTATAATAGTATAGAACTCCCAGATTATAACAACACAGCAGGGTTAACCGAATCATGGTACCGCACCCAAACCGGATGCAACCGCATCATGCTGCGGCGGCACCGCACGACCGGACGACCGCTATAGAACGAAAACACGTGCAGTTGTATGTTTGTAGTCGCACCTGATGGTTCGAACGCTGCGGTTCTTCGAAAATTTTAAAGTTTGTGATTTGTTGTTTGTGTTTTCATTAAATTTCATCATGTTTGACGTGAATCTATTCATTGAGTGCTTCCACGGTAAACAAGCATTATGGGAGAAAAAGTCGAAAGAATACTCAGATAAAAACTGTAGGGAGAAAGCCTGGGTGGAAATTAGAAAAATTATGAATAAGAATTGGATGGAGGTTGACTCAACGGAGAGAGATGAGAAAGGTATGTTTTAAATAATAATTATACTGTTCTATTCACTTTATGCACCTACCTACATACATTTAAACTAAATACATTAAAACTAAAAAAGTGGAGTCTAGTACATGTAATTTTTCTGGAAGTGTACTGCGCCTGGTCCCATGAAATATTGAGCAAAATAGTGTCTAACCTCCAAACCTCCTCTTCGTGGGCTTCCACCCAAATCGTTAACGTCAGGAAATGGATGAGTTTCAGTATCTTCATAGTTGATACCATCCCTTTTGCGAACAAAATTGTGGAGAATGCAACAAGCTTGCACTATCTCATTAATGAAATCTGGTTGTACGAGAATGGGTGTGTAAAATCCTCCATTTATCCGCTAGGACTCCAAAAGCGCACTCCACATTGCGTCTGTATCTTGAAAGTATATAATTAAAAATTCTTTTGGTTGCATTCAGGCCTCGGGCTGGATATGGTTTCAAAAGGTTAGTATGAAGTTTGAATGCCTCATCCCCAACCATAACAAAGGGTTGAGGAGGTTCATTGTTGTTGTGAGTGTTCGGCAAATGACGAGGTGGCGGCAAATTCAAAGTTCCAGAGTACAGTTTCAAGCCTAGTGGGCTCTCTCGAAAAACTGACGAGTCACCTTCTTTTCCGTATGCACCCACGTCAATAGCAACAAAATTTAGATTGGCGTCTGCAACTGCCATCAGCACTACAGAAAAAAACTTCTTGTAATTGAAAAACATTGATCCTGCTCTTCTAGGATTTATGCATCTTATGTGCTTTCCGTCAATCGCGCCTACGCAGTTAGGAAAGTTCGTTTTTTATGTAAAATTGTTTTGCAATATCTAACCACATTTCTTCTCTGGGTTGTGGCATTTCTGTCTTTTTTAAAGTAGACCAAATTACCTGACAGGTTTCTCGGACTATTGTTCCAATTGTGGATCTGGCAATATAGAATTCGTACGCAAGGCTTGAGAAGGTCATTCCAGTCGATAAATACCTGTAAAAATAAATATTTCAGTATTAATCCTAAAACGCATGCCTAAGTTAATTGTTTTTTTTCTATATTCTCTTTGTAATTAAACAAATTATAATTAATTTTATTGAATTGTGGTCATTCACATTGCGTAATTCATAAATCGACTTGTTTTCTGTTGTTACAGTGAAGGAGATGAAGAGCAAATGGCGACATATCAGAGATAATTACTTCAAGTTTATCAACCAAGGAAAAAGTGGTGACGCTGCTCCCAAAAAAAAAGAAAAAATACGTATGTGCAGATGCCCTCACATTCCTGTTGAATACAATTATTGAGAAACGAAAAACTGTAGGAAATTTTGCAGAAAACCCCGAAGACATCGCGTATGAGGAGGAAGGGGAACAAAGGGAAGGTGAGAACGAGAAAGACATTGAGGAGCATGATGACGAGGAAGATACAGCAAATAATATTAGCACTAGCAGCAGGATACAACTATCAAAACTTTCACGAACTAGTGGACAGAAAGCTAATCGACAAACTTTTACGCCTTTTCAATGTCAACTGCTTCAGGAATTAGATAACAGCAACCAAACAAGCAGACAAGTCGTTTTTAATGTCTCTTCTCCCCGATTACAAAGAACTGACTGCTGAAGAGAAATTGGATTATAAATTTATGACGCTGCAGTTCTTTCGAGACCTTCGACAAAAAAGAAGACTGTAGCTCAGGCGCTTCCTGTGAATGCTGCTTATTAGTTCCCAGGACAGCATCTTTCTACACAATCACAATTTACATACCCACCTGCGTATGGTCAACAAATACTATCAGTAAGCACTCCACTGACGTCTCCACAAGATTCTCATCAATCAACTGAGTCATTCATGTCCTACTCATCGATGTATGACCAAAGTTTATAACATTATGTAAATTTAATCTCTTGTTCTAATAAAGGTCGACATTCAACAACATAATAGGTTTGGTATTTTTTCAACTTGTCAACAATATTAGCTGCTTTTTTTTGTGTGTAGTCACCTGAGAGTTATGGTTAATCTTTCTTCTGCGTTCCTAAAAGTTGTATTTTGTCTGCTGATATGGGGTCGCAATATAGCAAGTAGTTCATCGAATGAGTTTTTGGACATTCGGTAATACCCAAAAAACTTCCTGTCGTATATTCGAATTTTGTTGTAGAACTTTGCAAACCTTTTACTGGACCCTCGTTCCAAATTGAAAGGGTGAATCCAATATTGACGAGGTGCCTTTCCTAATAAACAATATTACACGGGACACTGTAGATTAAGGCATGCCATGTATAAAGTACTCCCGGTATAAGATGAAAAAGTCGATTACGCATGGAGGTTGATAAAATGTCAGAGCATATCTTAGTGTTTGCTATTCCTATAAGAGGGAACACAAGGGACTTGAACGTCTTGTACTTAGGGGTGAAGAGATAGCCCGGACAACCATATTGGAGGATTCTTTTGACTCCCAACTCACATGAAATAAACAGGTAGACAAATCGTCCGAAGAATTACTACTTGCATAGGGCCAAAAGGTAGATCAAGAAACAAGAAAACTCAGGTTAGGAAAAATGCACAGGACAGTAATCAAACTTGAATCAAAAGGTTGCGGTGGAGGGTTCGGTCCCTTCATTTTTTGGTGCATACACTGTACTTGCTAGCAGGTAAATCATTTGGTGGCTCGTAATTATGGATGAAAACCCTAAGGACGGACAAGGGCCAAGTTTCTACAGACAACAGTCTGTGCTAGTTAATAAGTTTTGAGATGGTGCCAGCCGGGTTCAAAGTGGTAGGTCCCGCCTGCATAGTCATATTAGCTCAATGACTACTATTTTGATGGTAGGTATTGTACTGATATTGATTTGTATCCGATTCACGTGTGCACATTTGACTTAGTTAATTTTAAAAGCCTATCAAGAATGTTTTCTCCCCTGAGAGAAAGTATATAAGCCAGAAAAACCGCTTGGAATATTAGTGAAGGCATTATATCTGTAAAGAAAGAAATTTGCTCTGTTACTATTTGTGTAAAGGCTGTTGCCAGTTCGACATGCTACATTCAAAATTAATTTTCTCCGATCCGTCCGGTCGGACCTTTAGCCACCTCGCATTTATTAATCCAATATTGATGTTGCATTAAAATTATAGAGCAGCCTTCTAGTATTGTTCGTTCGATGAGCGGTCCGGCTGGGTTATTATTACAGCTACGGCTAATTACTGACCGGATCGAACGCCGGCGTATTGCCAGTGCACTTCATTATTATGCCTTCAGATGTAAATTACTTTCTTTAGACGAGGGGCTTACAATCGAAATACTCTTGAAACTTCTTTAGGCGCACTGTAGCTGCAGAATAAGCTAGGGAAATGTACAGTGATCCGCTATGTTGAACCGGCCCCTCCACAGGTTTCATTAAGGGTAGTTTTTGTTACGTGTAAACATAAATAATAAAAAGTTTGTGGCATAATGACTCCCTAAAGAATAAAATTAAATTAAACAAAAGTTCCTTTTGCGAGGATGGATTCAGAAGCCAGCTCTCCTATAATGAGAGAGACCGAGCCACAATACCAACGTGCTATAATTTAGTTTAAAGGTTGTCGATAGACGTGCGGTGCGCGCGTACTTATAATAAATACACTGTGCAGGCATGTAGGCCTTATACGAATGAGGTTTCACTTCTTGTGTGTGGTCCACAAGCACACTCATTTATTTGTCATAATATTCTCATAGAATTTATTTTATATTTCAATAATATCTTATTCTAGCTGTAGTGCAGTCCTCGACCAAGTGGCATAAGTCCTTAATTGTTAGCCAAATAGCTCATGCAAATCAGCTACCAGTGGGTAGATGGAGCAAATAATCATGTCATGCTGACATAAATCTGTAAACGAGTAGCTGAGATAACCGAATTAAATCGCTATAGGAAATCAGGAATAATAATTATTATTCTGAAAATAATCTAAGCTAACCGAAACTAATTTAATGAAATTGAGGTGCCTGGTAAGATGCTTTAAAGTTGAGAGGACACGTAAGACAAATCATCGCTAGTCGGCTTATGTAGATCTATTTTCTTTTCATTGTAAATCTATTAATATTCATCATTCAAAAATACAAGAATAATTCTTATACCAAGACGAAGAAGCTTGTTTTGTTAATGTCCAATTCATAGCAAAATTGATAAAACTAAAGGAGCCTGTGTACTGAAAACTCGAAAATTGCCCCAAAAACTCTCTTATAAAAACATGAGAGAATTGAGAATTGAACTATCCCAAAGAACTTCAATTTAGAGCTACTTTTGCTAGTCTAATACACAATAGTTGCATCGCCAGATGTTTTTCGATATTGAAGATATTTCATAATATCGAAAACTATTATAAATATATCCGCTTTAAAGCATTTCTTGCTAGTCTAATGTAGGCACCATAGAAACCTGTCCATAATTTACATGTAATTTCGTGAATATCACTGGCATTTTATTACTAGATATCAAGACGTAACATGATATTAAAACTGTCACAAACAAATCGTCTTTAAAGCATCTCTTGCTAGTCTAAAGTGGGTACCCATGGAAACCTATTCATAATTTACATGGTATGCCGTGAATATCCCTCAGATTTATTTAATAGATATTCAAAATGTTATATGGTATTTTGCTTCTGAAGTTATTTTATTTATGGCTTCTTCATGACTCCGATATTTCTTACTTAATCACTAGTTTTGCGCTTTTGAATTTATAGGTGCCGTCAGTATGCAGTATGCTGATTTTTGCATGCTACAAGATTTAGAGCGCTAAAGATTTCGAATGTGTTGAGGTGAATGTCATCATCCTTCGATAGATATATTTGTACTGATCGGCGAGTCTATCGATGCTGATGACTTTCAATAGGTTGGGAAATGTAGAAAAAACCAAGAGGATTCTGAAAATATTATTTTGTCATTCTGGGCCTATTCCCGCTACATCCAAATTAATCCTTTCTCCCGATAAACAATCTATTTGAGCCACATTTTACACATTCCTGAATATAGCTTCTTGTTTTCTAATGTATAGTAATAAAATTTTAACGATGCCGTCGTAATAAAATGCATAGTTAGGATATTGCTTAATTTTAAGTTGATTTGTATTATTTTTACAACTACCATTCTATTTAAAAATACTAATCAATTTCAAATCAAATGCAGGTATTAGGAAAAAGTCGAACTAGGTCTATGGTAAGTTTTTGGGAGTTAAATAAGAAGTTTCTAAAAAATATGGCAAATTGCTAATACTGAGTGAGAAAAGCGGATCTAATCTTTGGAAAGTGACCATTTTCAGAAGCAATAATTTATATGCGGTTTTAAGAACTCCTTGGCTGAAATGCTAATGATACATTAACCAAGGAAAACTCATTGAAAGACTAAAAATCGCCCACACAGTTAACTTTTTATAACAAACTTCTAAAGTTAGGAGTGAAAATATTGAAAAAAAAAACCTAAAAAACGGAGATATTACAAAGGTGAGAAATTGGTTTCTGCTATTAAACTGAGTCCATTCATTAAATATAATTATTTAAAATTATAGAATTTTTGGTGGAAGCTTACGTTAAAAAGTAGTGGGTTTCTTAAGTAATTGGTACACACAATTTTACACTTTCTTTATTAAAAAATGGTCAAATTTCGTTTAGCGGAAATTAACTATATATGTTGCGCGTCAAACCCTTTTAAATGAGTTAGCAATATAAAATAAATAAGTTGTTACCTACCCTTAAGGATGCAACCAGCGCAGCATGTGCTCCGACTGCTCGTCGGCGTGGGAGTGGGTCAATTATTTACTCTTGACCAGGGCGCCACCAGTTTGGAATATCTAAATCCGCAGACCCAAACTAGGAGATCCTCGATCTTAAGAATACTTAAGGGCGATACAAAATCAAACTACGCTTGTTTGGTTCAGGTATTTCAGAGCAAATAAAAGACGGTACGTTCGTGCAGGTTTAAGCTTATTGGGCGCTCGTTAGGTTTGACGTTAACGTGTTGTCATATCTCTTTCAATGAACAGAATGATATAAATATAAAAAAAATTAAAGCTTAATTGGAAACAAATAATAATATCCTGATACATGCTCACAAATATTGAACCAGATCATATCGGATGTAACAATATAATATATAACAAATGATTATGAATCCTCCAAATTAAATTTCAATAAATTAATGATAAACGCAATATGCATAAGGTATGTAGCGTCACATCAACTAGTAATTAAGAGGTATCAGTATAATACCTATTGCTATTAAAGTTTGTGCGCGTCTACCATGGTATACGTGTCGCAATTGTACATAAATAGATCTTAACGAATCAGTTATGAAGAACCATTGCGTAAAATCATTATAGTCAGATAGTTCATCAGCCAGAACGAGACTATTTATCATTTACCACGATATATGTTAAATTGAAAGGATAGGGAAATATAATATGAAAGAAAAAACTATGAGCATTAATCGATCCACACCAGTAAATATAACAGTTATTTAAATTAGCATTGGTACGCTATGCTTCCACGTAAACAGTTCCAAAGGTATCTATATCAATATGACGCAGAAAGAAATAAAACACGCAATCTAATACGACGCTGAAAAATACTAATAACACGCCAATAACATTATGTATAATATCACAAACTTATCTTACTTGGTCTCTGCCGATATCACCTCCGGCCTTCTGCACGTAGGCTGCTGCTAGGCACCTTGGGACCCATAAACCCTCAGTGGTATTTGAGGTAGGGTCCCTACCTCTGTGGCTGCAATTGGTACCAAAAGAAAGAACAATCAACCGTACTGACTGGTAGCTGCTTGGTTAGCTACTTAATTTCGCTCCAAATAAAAATACTCGCTCCAAAGAAAACCCCTAGCTACTTAGGGTTGTTGATGGTGAAGACGAATGGAAAACGGCATATTATGTTCCGGAATCCTCCGCACGTGGTCAGTTACCAAAAGCAATCTTGACTTCAACCAAAATTTAACAAATCAACAAAATTCAACAAATCCAGACAATTGCTACACCCAACCGGTAACTATGCCGACTTATCTAGCTCGAATATGATTGTGACCGTACGTGTAGCTTTACACGAGTCCGACATCGGATATCCGACGTCGGATATCCGATTATATCTAATTTTCACACCTTTATTATTGAAAAATGTTTTAGTTTCGTTTGTTCCGTCCACCATGGATCATCAACGCATAATTGCGCTAGCGATTTTATATCGCAGGATTCGCCATAAAAAAGGAGGCAAAGGATTTATTGGGTGCATCCAAGTAATTCAAAAAGAGGACAACTAGGAACTTTTTATACATTGTTTGAAGGTCTGCGAGAAAACGGGGAGGAGTTTTTAAAATTATTTCCGTATGTCAGTTTCTTCTCTTGATGAGCTGCAAGCTATCAACCATTTATCTTTATATTCACCTTATGTCTTGTCCCACAACACAGGCCCAACCTCCACCAAGTTTTTCAACGGCTCGGTGTCTATTTAAATTTGTCCCGCCATTTTTGTAATACCATCTAATCGCTTTCACTGCTGTCGGACGACTGCCGGTGGCAAAAAATCGGATTAGTATGTAAGCTCTAATTTGATTTCGTACCCTTCGATGTGTCTAGTGCCAGATACCCGGCGTTAGGCATGGTGAGGTTTCATCCGATGTTGATCCAACTCGTTTCCGGCTTCCGACTGCCGGACAAACGTGTGAAAGCTTTCATTTTATGTTACGTACCTTGCGATCGGATATCCGATGCCGGGTGATTTTATCCGACACGTGTGAAAAGGCACTAAGGGCGAATTAGAAATTCTTAAACTTTTTATCAGGCTTACGCACTACCTCCTCTTTGGAGGGTTTACCAAGAAAGACAACGAAGTCAAGTCAAGATCGTCTACCTCGGACGCCAAGTTCAATGTGTAAGGGTCAGAAAAAATTCGACCAATAGGCCACCTTTACATTGTCCTGCGACACACGTAAAATACAACAAGATGGTTGTCACCAAATTTAATAACAACTTCAATATGCAATAAAACGTACCTAAGGCTGTATGATATTATGTATTGCTGGCAGGACAAAGAAAACCGACAATAAAACCATTATTCGCAATGACCAATGAAACAGAAACTACTTCATTCCGGCCTGCGGACATCAAAAACCGCTAAACGCATAAATCCGCGGCGCAATGACTCAAGCCTAAACGCACCTTTAGCCAAGAGCCTTCGTCTCTGTTGGAACCAACTGCGAAGCAACCCGGGCGGTGTTGCCAAATTTAGGGAACACAACGCAACCACTAAAACATCTTGCCTGCGTACATCAAGCGAAAGCGAAAGACCGTCTTTAACATCAAACTGATGGTAGCACATCAATCAATTATGTTGTTTCTTGTTGGCTTGGTCCGCAACCACATCAAAATCGCACGAGGATCGCTAGAGAAACATGTACATCTGGCAACCTTCCAAGAGTATCTCTCAATTGGCAATCAACAAGTAGTGTCAATTCAGCTCTGGGTAATAACCCCTTCTTAGGGGTTCAAGTTTAAGGTTTGAAAAAAAAATTCACCTAAAATTTATAATCGACGGGTCCGAGCGCTTTTCCAGATTTTTATTTGAGATACTGCAAATCGAGATTCCCTCTATTCTACAGTAAAAAAGAAATGAAAATTATTTCATTAATTTAACATTTTTGCAGCAAATTAACAATTCTATTTTTCGGTTAAATAAAGATTAAAAGAAATTTTCAAAATAAAGCATTTCTGCGAAAAAAGTTTACATATTATATTAGTTATCTATAATAGAGCCTTTCCTTTCTAACTGATTACCGCTAAAAGAAAGTTGAGTTTTAAAAACCCCGTAGCAACATTATTCTTGCCAGCGAATGTTCCTATTGGGATGTGACGCTTGTTTCTGCGATACCTGGTGGTCGAAAAATTAAATGAGCCAAGCTGCATTATATTGTAACGAGAGGCTAAATAACAAGTTGCGATCCGTCAACCGGGGTGATACTAGGGCTTTGGATGGCCCTCCGCTCGCTACAGGGGCTCAATCAACAAGAACTAACCAAGTGCTAACCAAAACTAACCCAAGGCTAACCCAAACTAACCCAAAAAAAAGTTAAATTAATAAAAAAGAATAAACAAAACATCTATCGCGACCGACGGGAATCCAACCCGAAGCGTAGGAATGACAGGCAAGCGCCCTGCCTACTACGCCACCGAGGCGTTGTAGACATTTTGCTAGAACGTAGAGACATGGATTCGTTGGATGGCAACTTGGTATTTAGCCGCTCGTATATTGTACGCGTCCACGTGTCATTACGCCTAATTGAGCACGAATTTTACTAAAAAAGCATTAAAAAATGTTTCGCAATCGTAAAAATATCAATAATCGTGATGAGTGTTGTGTGAAAAAATGTATAAGTACAGCAAGCACGGACTTATCACTCAGACTTCATCGTTTTCTAAGACCAAATAAATCGAACAAACCTTTTTGGAAGTTTGGAGGAAATGGATAGTTTTAGAGCATGGCAAATTTCTTTAAAAGTACATGAGTACAAACTTAAGACCTAATCTCTGCACGTTGCAGTTGATGGACACATCTCAGACACATTAGCCATTAACGCGGGCGTGCCTCAGGGCGCAATACTTTCACCAACTCTGTTCCATATCTATATTAATGACCTAATGACCGAAACGAATAATCCTGTTTACAGTTTTGCAGATGACAGTACCCTTGTCTCCCAATTTAGATCAGAAAAACCTTCCCCAGCGACTGAGACTTACCACCGCAGACAGGAGCAGATTACAGCAATTAATCAAGACCTGGAGAAAATTCAAACTTGGGGCGACAGAAATTTGGTCTAGTTCAATGCAACAAAGACCCAAGCAGCCACGTTTACCCCGAGGGCCAATACGGCGGGCCCTGACATCATTGTGGCAGGATCGACCATTCCTTCACCCTCGTCAAACGGACCGCTGGGTGTCTCGGTCAACAGCAATATATCCTGGCATGACCACGTTGCTAACATCACAAAATCAGCATCCCAGAAGCTTGATGCGCTACAAAAACAACAAAAAAAGCATACACCGCGGCAGTTGCTCTTGCTCTACAAAGCCCAAATCAGATCGTGCTTAGAATATTGCTCACACATCTGGGGTGTCGCCTCAAATCACACTCTAAAGCTGCTGGATTCCATTCAGAAGGGAGCTGTGCGTCTTGTCGGTGACCCGGAGTTGCGGAATCTGGTTAGTCTGGAACATCGCAGACATGTTGGCGAGATGACCCTGTTTTACAGATACTTTCACGGCAGATCTTCCCAGGATTTGGCCCGCCTCATCCCGCCCCTGGCAACGTCTGTCAGGCAATCACGACAGACGGCAAGAGCGCACCAGTCGTACAACTGGAAACACCTAGAACATCGCTTTACAAGATCTCCTTTGTCTGGCGCACTGCATCACTGTGGAACTTACTCCCAGAACATCTGTTTCCCCGTAATTACAACCTACAACTATTCAAGAACCGTGCCAATCAACATCTTCGCACATACACCGCTCGTCGAGCGCCATAGGATCTCCCTTTAGTATGTGTGCAACTACCATAAAAAAATATATCAGAATTCAATATTTTACCATTTTGTCGCAGTAATCTTAGCAATTTCTTAACATGATTTATATTCCGATTTCACTTAGGTATACTTAGAATTATTAACTTTTATCTCAAACCTAGTTTCAAGCTAATATTTGAACCGACCCGATAACAACAGTATCGAATATTTAAGGTTGAACAACGTAAAAATATTAATAATCTTAGAAAAAGTTGGAAATAAAGATAGCTCGACATAATTAAAGGTTTTTAAAGTTTATAGATAAGTTGGAGATGTCAGTACCCTTCACTTTCGATTGAAATTCATTTTTCTTTTAAATGTATTATTTGAGAATAGTTTAGTAATTTTAAAACAAATATTAATATTATGCTTATTTTTATACAAACACAGAAGTAGAAGAAATTATTTTATTATGCAAGCTTGATTTAAATTGGACAAAGACTCCTTCGTGACGGAAAGTGGAAGTACGTAATTTCTGCGCTAATGCATTTTTTGAGAAACTCCTTTTTGATCAAGGATTTAAGAAAGGCGGGATATTAGCTTTCATCTAGGCTTTTGTAGGGATAGCGAGATGTGTGAGGAGGTACCGTTCATTTTGTTATTATTTTTTGATTTTTATTTAATATTTTTCATTTAAACGTATAATATTGTGAAGGGGAGGATAATTCAGTTAAGTTTACGATTTTCGGGTGGCCTTACGGAGCATTTTCTGTTAAATTAGATCCAGTAATTTATTGCAGAAACTGTTTTTTGCCTAATCTTAGTGATCTTTGTATTATCTTTTCTCGTCAATCATTTCTTTAAATTGATGCCTGGGGTAATAAATAGGCAAGTATTGCCTATTATATCGTTTACCTTGTATCTTTTGCATATATCCATGTTGTATTGTAGCCTTGGAATATATTTTGCCTATCGGACATATAGAATTACTTACTTGAAGCTTTAGGCTTCGTGAAGGATGAGAAAAGGCCATATTCTTACAAAAAAGCGACGGTTATTGAAGTTCTGTTTTAAGGTCTGATTAGGAAAGAAATTTTGAGAAGTTAAAAGAATTGCTCGATAAGTGTAGGAGACCCTATATAACTTCCTCCAGTATCGCTATTATTTGTTGTATCTGATCTTATCAGAGGTGATATTAATTGATTATTCGATTTATCTTTCCTAAAATATTTAGAGAGTGCGGGCTTCTCTCCTTCTCATGGCAACTTTGGGCCTTGGCAGAAGCAGAACCTTAAGAATAGAATTTGTCCTTGTATTTTTCTGCTAAGGTTATCTTTATATTTGCAGCATATTGATTTTTAGATTAATTAAAATATATTTGACTCATATTGATTTTGAAATAATTTGAATTATGTTTCATATTGGTAGTCCATTGCTAATTGAGACTTTATTTTGTGCATTATTTACTAAGATATAACCACTGAAAACAAATTTTGAACAGAAGTTCTGCTCAAATTGGCGGAGGGATATATTAATTGATTGCGCATACATCCACCGCCAAATTGAGACCGAACAGTTGACATTCCTGACGAATTCTTTAAACTACCCTACTAGTCCTTTTTATGTTTTGAAGCTTCTGGCAGCACCCTCGGCTCCACAACCAGGACATCTTCCGGTCACGTGATAGGACAGATTCCAGAGCCTTATATAATTTTCGCAAAAACCTCCAGGAACGAAACACGAAGAAACGCCAAGGTAGCGAGCCAGTGTACAGAAATCAATATTCCCTCATAGTTTTATTTTACATCTGAACTTTGTCAGAGGGAGATTAAAATAAACACATGGTTTAAATTTGGTTAAAATTGTCAATGTGATATTTTCTACCCTCCGCAGCTCCATCACATGGGGATTTTCATGCTGCGAACCTCTAGACCTTTAGTATATTATTGAGTTTATTTTTTTGGTAAATTAAATTGCATTGAACAAAAACGGATGTAGCTGTAACAAATTGGTGCCTTTTTATATATTTTTTCATAACAAATTGGGAACTTTTCCTTTAATAGATAAAAATACTTAATATTTATCGGATACATTTATATATTGATGATCTAGAGTCATTTTATGATACACCAGAAAACCGCATATTCCAATAAGAGCTCTCATCTCATATTTTGGACGTAATTAATCGAAACATACATCGGTTCACTTATGGTGCTTCAGTGCAAATATGACTAATACCTAAGTGACAAATCATATTATTCATATTTCCTTGTCATTTTAATTTTTGAAAAAGAAAAGGGTTTCCCCTTAAAGTATGACGCCAAACATTCTTCGCTGGAGAGGGATTCGCTAATCATTGTTGATATTTTAGTGTTAAGAATTTTTAACGATAAAGGAATAAAGAAAAGTTCACAACGTAATTCCATATACGATCGAAATTTATTAAGCATGCATGGTATAGATGCCATCCGCATAAAATGCAATCGGAAAAAACTAATGATCGGGATATACTTTCGAATTTGAATTGTAAAATGACGGGATGACAGTGGGTAAAAAATTGTCCACAATGGCCACTCGGTTGCAAATTATAACGCGGAGTGTACGCCAGTTTTTGTGGCGATGGCGGTCGCTTTGAGCCACTTGCATACATATCTACCAACATTTAAATAATTTATATGTATGTACGCATTGGAGAGTCACTTTTTCAGTTGTGCCGCGAACAATGCATCCGACGAAGACGGCATCTGACGGAAACTGGCCCTGGATGACATCTCGAAACAGTAGCGTATCTGAACAAACAAACATATTTCTTGGTTTAATCAAATTGTTTTAGTTTAAAATATAATTTTAATACTTATTGCTAAGCATTCATACCATAACATTTACTATTGTAGAAAAGTAAATTAGTATATATCTCTTGTGTTGATTAAATTTTCAGTTCTTAGTCCGAAATCAGATAATTGATATACTTACATAAATACCTAAATAGTAATAGGAGGCATGCAAGCTTCTTTTCATGTAAGTAATTTAGCAATATTTCTATCACGCTCAGTACAAATTGCGGATTATTCAGTTTCATTTTGCAACGAGCGCCTAAATTGATTAGTGTCTTCCCCATCCTACTTAGTTCTACGATCTCTCGTTTTTTTTTATTTAATATCATATTTTGTGGCCTTGTCTCATATTCGCACATTTTGGATAAAAATGTGGAAAAGATATAATTTTTAATTAGAATTCATAATGAAAAAGTGTAGCAAAATATTTTTTCGCACTCAGGATTAAATTGAGCATTAGGCAGCTCCATAATGATACAAGATAATAAACACAAATGCCTGCGGCGTTGCTGTTTTGCTGACAACTCATCACAATCATCACCATTAGCCCTGTCGCGTCCACTGTTGAACATAGCCCTCCCGTCATCTGTGCGACTTTTCGCTACACTGCGCCGCCTGCATCCAGTTGTGCTTGGTACGCCTTATATCATCAGTCTATCTTGTCGGTGGTCGACCTCTGAGGCTGTAAGCTTCGTGTCTCGGCTACCACCACTCAAGGATTTTCTTGGTCCAGCATCTGTTGTCAGTCGTTCTCGCAGTATGTCCTGCCCAGTTCCATTTTAATGTTGTTATTCTCCTGATGACATCCGCTACACTTGTTCTTATTATTTCGTTGTTCTGAATTCTGCCTCTTAAAGAGATACTTAATAATCAATCAATCAATTTTAGCCAAGGTAAGTGTTTCCGCTCCGTATGTCATAACAGGCAGGCACACTGGTCAAACACTTTTCTTTTCAGACATACCGGGATATCTGACCTAAATACATCCTTCACGCCGCCCAGGAGAGATCTATACTTTTCTGAAATTTAGCAGTTTGATTGTCTCGACCCACACGAATTTCATGTCCAAGTAGGACGATACCTGTTGCACCTTTTGCCTACTCAAGGAGATATTACCACTCATCACCAGATTTGTCATAAATTGTGTTTTCGAAGAATTGATCTTTAGTCCGGCTTTTTTTATGCATTTTCTAGATTTTGTAGCATCTGTATAGCTTTGTCAATTCTATCTGAAATCAAGACAATATCGTCTGTGAACCTAAGGTGATTCAAGTCTCCTCCGTCTATGTTTACCCCTAAGTTTTTCCAATCTGTCTTCTTCAGCATATAGTGGAGTAGATTACTAAATAATTTTGGCGATATGGTGTCACCCTGGCGCACTCCTCGTTCGATTTTGAACTTGCCTGTATCTTTATGGAGCCTAACACATGATGCTGCTGTTTCATAAATACCCTTAATAATAGCAGTGTATCGGTGGTCTATTCGGCTGTCCGAAAGAGCCTGAAGCATTTCATGTTGGTCAATGGTATCAAACGCCTTCTCGTAGTCTACAAAAATGAGGATGAGCGGTTTATTGTACTCCACGAACTTCTCAATTAAGGTTTTGATCACTTGTAGGTGGTCGTTTGTTCCATATACTCGACGGAAGCCAGCTTGCTCTCGCGGTTGATAATTGTCAAGCTTATTTACAAGTCTTCTTGTTATTATTTTCATAAACAGCTTATAAATGTGAGAAAGCAGGCTGATGGACCGGTAATTTTTAAGGCCCGTGATGTCGCCCTTCTTGTGCATGATAACAATAATAGCATTGTGCCACTGGGAAGGTGTTGTACCTTTAAGAAGGCATGCATTAAAGAGCTTTAAAAAAGCGTATACAACTTTTATATTAGATAACATTTATTTATTGCAAATTTATATATAGTTACTCCTAAATTAGGGCTTGGCCTCTTTCTTTGATCGACTCGATAGCTATATCGTCGTCTCCCGGAGATCTGTTATTTTTCATCTCCAAAAATGAAGCTGTTATTTCTTCGATGGTTATTCCTGAGATATCCTCCGATCCAGTATTCCGAACCATCGGTATCTGCCCTAAATTACCGGCAGCTCCATGAATTTGCAAATAATATGATTTGAATTTCTTGATAATTTCAGAAATCCATTGGCCAAGCCGTGCCATTAGTTTCTACAATTTATACCAAGCTAGCTGGACACAAATTTACAAATTAAGAAGTGAAGTTGCAAAAATTGGCATCTATCATGGCGTTAGTGGACGCACGCAGGCAGTATAAATGAATTCGAACTTCATTGCTCGCTTAGTGCCATAAAACTTGAAGAATAAATTGGTTGATTTGATTTTTACGCAGGAACTGAAAAACCTGCAACTATTTGCTTCGACGGAGCTTTGCGATAATCACTATCAATTATGCATATAGTTGCTTTCAGTGGAAGCAAGAGTTGATAAATTATGTGAAACTGACATTAGTTCATACTATAAGCCTAGAGTAATGTCTCGGAAACCGTTTGTCCTAGAGTTTTGGGGAAAGAATCTATAAGAAGAAAGGGGGGAACGGAGATGGTGCTCTTTACCAGAAAAATAGAAGCGTAACTATTTTGCTATCTGAAATGACGTACATTTGATGAGAAATAAATCAATCAATCAATTATAACGTAAAACTAAAAGAAGCTCATATATCTTATCAATCTGGGGAATGAAACCAAAGGTCGTAATACGAATTTACAGTGCGATCATAACACCGATGATCGCCTATTGACCTATAAGCTGGCGGCCCAGGAGTTAATATAAACGACTATGATGAAACTCAATCAGACACAAAGATAAACCTCCGCTCCTCCGCATCCATAACGGGAGCTATGAGGACACCAACTAAAAATGTGGAAGTGAAGTTGTGTATGCTATGCCACATTTAGATATGAATTTTAGCAAAGTGGCTTTAACCGCAATGCTAAGCTTCAGAACTGCTGATGTATACCCTAGCGTAGGATGTGGACAGACTAATACTATACCTGTGGAAAAGGGGATATAGAGACAGTGCCGCTATTGCATGTCAGTGCAGATAGCACACCTCATAAGTTTGACAAACACTATGTAATACAAATAACTAGTGAATGCAGTTACCTTTCCTACATGGCTCAAAACCCAAGAAGTAGCCGGTTGTGGGATCTATTCCCGATAATTTCGGAAGGAGCTCAGATTGCCTGGCTAGCTTATCCAAAACCGCAAAGAAAATGTACTGCATCGCGGACAAAGCAATACAAATCTACAAGAATAGTTGTCAAGTGCTGCTGGCCCTGAAAAGTCATAAACTTACATCTTGGCCAGTATTAGACTGTCTCAATTTATCTCGGTCTGTTGGATTAAAGGGCATGCACAGTGTGAAGGCAATAATTAAGCGGGTAAACTAGCAAGGAAGGCAGCAGACTTGACTATTATGGAATACGGCCCTTCAAATTGATCATCTTGGAGTAAGATGAGAGTTAAGCAAGGCACAAAATGCTTCTTTCAAATCAGTCAAATTATACCAAAGGATTGGCTTCATTCCACTATTCAACGCCTACATGATGAAATGAAGAAATACCTCCTGAAAATGCTTTCCTAATTAATTAACCTGAATATATCTTGGCTCCACTACACATATTTCCGTCAATATCGTCGTATATAAAATATAATAACTGGATCAGTCCGTTCTGAAAAAAATAATATTATGTTTGACCTTTGAATTGGATGCACTTTGCCAAATAATCCAAATTTAATAGTCTTGACAAAAACATGAATCTGTTTGTTCCAGCGTCCCAAACATTATTAAGATCTCATTAAATGCATTGTTTGCGCAAATATGAAACTAAAATAAAGGAGAAAGCAAAGGCAAAATATCACTCATTTTTAAAACGTTAAATTTTTGTCTTTGCCAAGTTGAAAGGCTAAATGAAAATAAAGCTTTGTGTCATCGGCATAAATATGATATTTGTAGTAATCAACATATCCGGAAACGTGATTTGAATATAGCAGTAGCTTCAGGATTCTTACCTGTGAAACTCCAAGAAGCGCCAAGAAGCACCATAGTGATGCGATAATGAGCTTGTTAAATGCTTTAGTATAATCTAACTTCCAACATAATAGAGCTATCCAACTTCCCAAAAATATAAATTGCTACAGCACTAGGATATCGCAATATCAATAACTAAATAAAGGAAATAATCGTAATGTTGTAGTAGTAAGTAGCAATAATCCCCTCTTATTTAAGAACTTGACGTAATGAGGATGACATAAATTTAATCTTCTTCATCATCTTCTACATCATTATTATCATCAATAATTTTCAAAATATTTCCAAAATATCTCTAATTGATTTAGTTTCATTCACAATAACTCTTTTTTGCTTATTATATTTTATATACGATACATTCCAATTAATAAGATATAGGGCACGTTAGAAGTAGTTTTGACTGTGCTATTTAAACAGCTCATTTAACATAATATTAACACACACAAAATTAAGTTGATTAGCTCACTGACAGAAACATCATTATATTCATTAACAAACTACACTCTTAATAAATTATACTCTTATTTTGATTTCGAAAATGCAGCAATGATTGTAATTTTTTTAAAGATGATTATTTCGTTAGTTCATTATTAGATAGGTTATTAAAAATACATATAGATATATAGTAATGGTCCATTTATAGTTTCAATTACATATTTTTTCACGTATATCTGGAAAACAGATAGATTTCGCGGCGTTAGAATATTATACTTTATGAATAGACCTCTGCAGTAAATTCTCTTTGGGTGTTTTTCTATGATTCTTTCGATATTTTTCTGGGAAATACACAATTGTGTAATATTGAAGGCATTACACCAGCAAATCAGTTTACATGTCAGTATAATGTTAATAGGGTTTGGCCATTTATAGGATTGACCAAAAAGGAAATAAGATTCAAGAATCGCACACAAATCGAGCAAGATCAGCAAGAGGCACCCTCATCATTATAAATGGTCTCTAGAATATTTTTAGTAAAGATTTTTCTTTGGGTTGATTTCCATAATTTACCTCACTATAGTCATCAATAGCATCAGCATCAACTTCCTCCATAAATCAACAATCTGTTTATTTTCAACACGACTTTCTCTAGTATTGACAAAAATGAAAATTGACCTGTTGCCACTTTTTAATACGTTTTACACACTCCTTCAGCTAGGTTCCTTTATGCATTATCAAAATCGTCGTTGTCTATAAGATTTGCGTCCAGCGCGTTTATAACATCTATATCCATTTGTCTAGTTTTACCCAGCTCATTCCTCAGCTCAGAAATCAGATTATTCCTTAAACGCAATGTATTCTACCTTGTAGTCGCTCTGTCAATCCTTCTACATTAATTTAGTACATGCACCTCATCCTCCACCTGATTCATAACACGCCCACATACAGTGTCTTTCAAAAAGTTCGCATCATATGGTAAACTTTTTTATTATTGATTTCACAGAAAATTTTATTCTTGATAAAAGTTGGTGCTTGGAAAAAAACTAATTTTGACAATGCTAAATTAGGGATAAATTATACAGGTTACTTAAAAAATACAAAAAATAAGGTTCAAAAAACAAAAGTTTTGGAATATCGGAAACCTTCTACAGAAAAAATAAAGTTCCTATTAAGATAAAAATAAAAGTCAAATACCACTTTTTTCTAAAGTGCATCGTTGCTGAAAAAAATAAGGACAAAATTAAGAAAAAGAGGATTTTTCAATAATAATTGTCATGAATTTTTTTCCGCAACAGTGAAAAAATGGTATTTGGCTTTTAATTTTATCTTAATAGGAGCTTTATTTTTTCCGTAGATGGTTTTCCGATATTTCAAAATTTTTTATTTTTTAACCTAAATTTTTGTATTTTTTAAGTACCCTGTATAACTTATCCTTAATTTGGCATTGTCAAAACTAGTTTTTGTCCAAGCATCAACTTTTATCAAGAATAAAATTTTCTGTGAAATCAATAATAAAAAAGTTTCCCATATGATGCGAACTTTTTGAAAGACACTGTATGTGGGTGTGTTATGAATAAGGTGGAGGATGAGGTGCATGTACTAAATGAATGTACAAGGATTGACAGAGTGACTACAAGGTAGAATACATTGCGTTTAAGGGATAATCTGATTTCTGAGCTGAGGAATGAGCTGGGTAAAACTAGACAAATGGATGTGATGCGTACCAACCAGGTAAATCTACAGATTTGGCCCTGGACGATCTAAATATGCTCCTGATGAAGGCCATAGACGATAAGGGGGTGGTACTAGCCACCTTTCTGGACATAGAGGGTGCTTTCAACAATGTTCCAGCCAAATCGCTGGTTAAGGCATTCAAACACAAAGAAATCCTCCCAACCATCTGCAACTGGATCCGAACAAACCTAAAGTATACGACAATAATTGCCACCATAGGTGCGGATACGGTTACAGCGCGGATGGGGAGACTCTGCCCCCAAGGAGGGGATCCTATCACCATTACTGTGGGCCATTGCGGTAGATAGACTACTAGATAAGATGGAAAATGAACGATACTTCTGCCTATGCTACGCAGACGACATAGTAGTCAGGGGAAACAACATGGGCTATGTATCAACAAGAGCACAAAAGGGCTTGAACATAGTAAGCAAATTGTGTGAAGAGGATCTGTCGGTTAATCCGTTGAAAACCACAATAGTCACATTCACAAAGAAAGGAACATTAAAAGATCTGAAAAATCCAATGCTCAGCGGGATACTAATTCCCTTTTAAGGAAGTCAAATACCTAGGTGTCACTTTTGACCAAGGTACGACTTGGGGACCGCATCTTTCTAAGGTCACTCAGAAAGCAAGAATTGAACTGGGCAGATGCTGGCGACTTTGCGGGAGAAACTGGGGACTGAGCCCCGAATTGAATCTCTGGTTGTACAAAATGGTAGTAAGGCCCATGTTAACCTATGACTCTATAGCATAGGGCCACGCAAACAGATGCAATCAGGCAACTAGAAGGTGTACAAAGGCTGGCATGTCTGTGCGTCTCGGGGGCGATGAGAACAAACCCAACTGCATAGATTGCAGTGGCAGAGATGCGTACTAGCGCCAACTCCCTTCAATTCAATTCTATTCCTTTGCTGGCCTCATGGTAGGTCCTTAACAAGCCTTTTAACGGCTTCCGTGGTTCCCCGGCCTTTTCTAAACCCGTATTGTCTATCATCCAACAAGTAGTTTCTCTCCAATTCAGTCTGCAATCTTTCGTTCACCAATTTGTCCATTATTTTACCTAATACCGGCAGTATAATGATAGGTCTAAATTAATTAATACAATGGATAAAGAATGTCCTTGATCATTTATTGGAATATGGAGATCATCAGTAGAGCTTTTAATGGTTGAGGTTAATGGTTTTGGCAACCAGTATAACAGCACTAACGACATTGTCGATTCTAAATTTTCTTATACTGAGTATTCTGATATAACAATGGTAGTTACAACACTGGTCATATATATTCAATGTCACTATAAGTTGTTGAGCATTCATTATCATCTTTTTGCATAAATTTACTTCTAATTTTATTACAGTTTTTCCAAAATTTGATTAAATATGCTTTCATCCTAGATGCGTACGAAACATTTTAGTACAATACTTGCCCTGGTAAATAGTGTTACCCTTAAGCAACCCCTTAAGGGAAAATCAATGAAACGAAAACGACTTCATGTTTGTCTAATTTCCTGGTGATTGACTGAAACACGTAGTGATGCCCCGAGCTGGCAACTTTTATTAATACATAATATTCGTATTTTTTGTAAGTAGTAGATGTATGACGTATGTTGTCTTAATTGTCTATATGGGAGTTTAAACTATTATACCTGCATGTTTTAGGCCCAATGAATTAATTTCCTCTGTTCCATTCCGAAATTTGATAAGCAAACTTTCTAGTAGTGTTTTAGACTTTGAAATAAATTTAATCATCTTGGATTCCAAATAATTTAATTGAGTTTGAGATCATTGTTACGGACCAATCTTATGACGAGAAAATTCAACATAGCATCATATAATTAATTATAAATATTACAATTAAACTCAACGTTACCTTTATTTGTTTTATGTTACGTCCCTTTTCCTGAATATTTCGACGAATTAATTGTTAATAACCATGACATAGAAATGAATAATAATTTAAAATTTTTTATGAAAAATTGAACATGTGAAATTTTGACAAAACCGGTTCAATAGTGTCTATATTTTTCCAAATAATCTATTAATTGAGCAAAACATAGGACAGAAACTCGAAACCTCAAGTACCATTAAATAAAGTGCGCTAAGAACCATATTATACGTGGTAACCAAAGAATACTTCAAAAATGCAATAATAATCAAAATTAATATATATCCTGACAGTAATAATGCTAATAAAAATTAAATATTCTATAAAAATTTTATGTCTGAAAATCCCATGATCTGGGCAAATGTATGATAGGCAACTAAATATCTAACTGAGTTCATTTTTCAAATTTAACAACTATAGAGGAATTTTCAACGATTCTAGTAATTTTTACACCGGAATAATTACAAAATCACATATTTTGGAAGTAATCGTATGACTCGTTGTCAAAGAGGTATTCTATTGTGGCGTTCACAATATTAGATACCATCAGAATATCATTTTCACCTTTAATTAGTTACCTACGTGTCGAAAAATGTTACACGAAAAATAAAGCTACACCACTGACGAATAATAACCCGATGACAAAAAACTCAACCTCGCATCATATAGAAGTTACGAAAAAAACGAATAAGAGAAGAATGGAAAGAAATGAAGAAAATAAGGTAAAAAGCAGAAAATCGCGGTGGCAAAAAGTGAAACGTTACTTTTTATGTTTGTGAGAAAAGCACGTTCGATGTATTTGTTCTTAATTAAAACTAAATCCACGAAAGTCGCGTTTATCGGATACGACAGTTAGGAACGAAGGCCATTTGTCAGGTGGATAATTTGCAGATAAAAATGCGGAGGCCTTGTTACGCAAAGAAAAAAAGGAAATTTTAATGTTGTAACCGAAGAATGCCTCAGAATTGCTAACAGTATTTTAATATTATGTGAGATGGAAAATCCTAATTAATTAACATTAACATAGCGTGATGATGCATAATTTAAAGCCTGACCACATACGTTGTCTCTCGGCCTAAATTGCATTCAAGTCGACAATAACTTTTCAGCCAGGGCAAAACATGGTGGGTCCCCAGAATGGATATTGACTCACTAAAAAAAGAGAACTAAATGACTCGATACATCAAATGAAAGATTCACTGCTATCGGATTCAATGCTTCTTCCAATTCATCCTCCCATTAGCAGATACAAAACTTCTTAAATAATTAAATCGCATTTCTCGATCTCAAAAGTGCTTAGAAGCACATACAAAAATCTTTAAAAATGTTAATTTCCTTATCAGGATTAGCCCCCAATTCTGTCCGATTGTGCCCTACTGTTTTATGCATTTTTGAAATATATTCATTATGCGTAATAAATTATAATATAAAAGACAGGCGCATAATTTTTAATTATAAAACTCTCATTGCCAGCATATAATAAAATTTATCGCCTGTATCTTTCACCGCCAGTTTCATGAAATTTTGATTATGCGCGCCTATACATTTTTTGTGTTCTCCATCTTTTATACATACGAAATGCTGTACACTCTATATTGTTTAATATTTATGAAAATATAAGTTCAACGGATCTTTCGTCTCATAACTTCTTGTCATTCAGCAAGTTTTTATGCGCATCTTAAAGAATCATTATAATGAGCCGCATTATACAATTAAATAAACATTGGAGTTCCATTTCGAATTTGAAATTAGTTTTTTGCTCTTGAATTTGTACTTCTGAAATGTTAATTAAAGAAAAAATTACTTTATGATAATGTGTGACATTGAGTTGAAAATCTTTTAAGGTGGATCACATACTCGGTGTCTCGAATGTTCGGTAATTTGACGCGATCGAAATTTATGAATTTTATTCACAAACGTTGTTTCTGTCAAATTAATAATTTTGCTACCCTTTGTGATGTATCTGAACAGTTTGCACAATATCTCAAATATAACTCCAGAGAAAATCGAAAAAAAACTCTTCAGAATAAAAAAAAATTTATTTGAGGTAGATAAATACATCTCTGAAAGCTTATGTTTTGACACACCTGGCTTAAGAGTAATAAAGCCTATTCTAAATGCAAATCTCATATTTGCCAGTATTTCAGGCGTCATACATTCAGAAGCATCGGTTGGCGCAATCCATCTAGGTTATTTGGTTTGGTGTGGAACAAGTGTTTAAAATTTAGTTAACCCCACAAAAAAGATCAAAGCAAATATCATCCGCTGAATACGGTAGCAATTCAATCGATCCAGTCGCCAGAAAATTCATTATCCAAATATTCTGACAGATAAAAATCGAGTGATGGCCCGTCCTGCTGCAGGAAACTTCTTCTGCTTCGAGAACACTTACTTTAGTGGGTGTAGGCGGTAATGAATTTTTTAAAATTGATAAATGTTGGCCAAATTATTTTATTTCCCAGTCAGTGTCAGTATCAGTATCAGAAGTTGTGCCCCCCGCCCGCATTAGAGAAACTTCCCCCTTTTCCACAATGCCAGTTTATATGTTAAAGGTTTGGAGATGGTGGGTTTGTGATATTTCAAGCCAATGAGAATTTTGATCTGTCTAAAAGTTTGGCTAATTTTTTGATATGGTAATTACATATAATAATAAGCATTTAAAGATCCTTTACACAAACAGTGCACTATGTAAAAATCGACCTCTCCTATTGGTCGATCCATCTCGTATTACGAGATGTCTGCGTGATGCAATCGATTTCTATCAAGAGCTCTTGTGGTGTAGAGGTTTAGATCGTTGGGTCTCACCTGGAAAACACTGGTTCGAACCCGGTTGCTTTTTTTTATTATTTTTTTTAAGATTATGTTTCTAAACAGCTTTTTTTCTTGATTTTAGGTATGTCTTGTTTTAGATTGGGTTAGCACCTGGTTAGTTTCCTTATTTTGAGCCCCCGTAGCGAGCGAAGCGAGCGGAGGGCCATGCGGATCGACCAATGGGAAAGGCCGATTTTTATATAGTGCACTATTTGTGTAAAGGATCTTATAATGCTAATAATACGGAAGAAGCTTGTGTTTGCATAAATATTGCAACCGGTTGTGATTGTTCAGACTGGTTGAAATGGCTGATTAATCATCGTAAATAGAGAAAAGAAAGACCATCCATCTAATTATGCTAAGAACTTTCGTAAATTTGGAAACGGCACCTCTAGTTTGGGTCAGTTTCGAGAAACCCATTTACTTAGAAAGGACTAGCCAAAATATATATTTATTATTTTTCTATTTATTTTCTTATTAGCTTAATGTTTTTAAATGTTAAACTAATAACATAGTTTAAAATTTATTGTTTACGGTCTGAAGAATCATGTCTGCCTGCGAGAAATTATACGATCCCCTCCGCAGTGGCTTGGTGTCTATACTGCGGATCTCTTTCAATTTGATTTCTTTCCAGAACCCTCCTTACTTCATTTGCGAATACAGTGAAGTATCTGAGAATTACCATAGATAAAACACTTAACTGGACTACGCATCTGGATAAAATTACGGCAAAAGCGAAACTGTCAGACTGTCACTATGGACCTGCAGACGCATTTCTGGCAAAACATGGGGCATACATCCAAACAAATGCACTGGCTATATATTGCGGTCATAATACCAATGATAACATATGGAGCGGTAGTTTTGTTCTCTAAGAGCTCCGCGAGAATCAAATTATCCAGCTTACAAAGACAAGCGTGTCTGGCAATTAGTGCCGCCTTCGACTCACGGCAGCACATGAGTGCCTTCTAAATCTGCGACCTCTCCAAATAGTACTGGAGAGGGAGGGCCAGATGACGTCCTCCTACCAGAGAGGAACGAATGGGCAAAAAACTCGGAGCATCTGAGAACAACAGAGATTAGTTCGTTTATTGACTGCTCCAAGATCAATGATGGTATAGGAGCCGCTGCTTGGAAGAAAATGATAGGGTTGGGCTTAAATATTCTCTAGGTAAACATGTAACCATTTTTCAGGCTGAGGTTCAAGCGATTGATATCACTGCACAGTGGCTCATCCATAGAAACTGGAAAGGCACATACAGGATATGAAGGCAACGAAAGAGCTGAAGCTCTTGCGAAGCAGGCAGCCGCAATGGCCTTCATAGGACCAGAACCAGTACTGGGAATAGCTTACAACACAGATAAAGAAGTCCAGGTCGACACAACAGAAAGTTGTAGACAAATGGAGAGAGTTACCGGGCTTAACTCATTCAAAGATTGCAGTGAATCTGCCATCAGGAGTGAGAACTAGACTTCTTCAACTTGGCCAACGGCAGGCACAGGCAGTAGGTTAACATGTACACTGGCTAAGAAGCCACATGAATAAGATAGGGCTTTCCAAAGAAACGGAATGCCGCTTGTGTTTGGAGGACGAAGAAACAATGAAGCATGTTTTATGCCACTGTCCAGCAATGAAAAGAACCAGACAAACAATGTTTGAAAATTCTCAAATTACACTTATATATTTGGAAACTCTCCACCCCAGAAAGCTGATCGACTTCATGAAAAGCATCGTGCCTCTCTAGTGGAAACCACGGATTTGAGCCACAATAGGCCAAAGGTCGCAGTGGAGCGCCTCATCTGGGCCCACTCACGTGTACGAATACCCTCCTTGCTGTTGATATTGTCGATTGCATTATGTTCACAGTATATTTTCACATTCTGCCTTGTTGGCTCAAACTGTTTCTAAATGAAAATTATAGGTGAATTTTGTCATTTTAAGCTTTAAAAAGAAGATTTAAATCTGCAGATTTTAGTGACAGGAAATGTTAAGCTAAAATTCCTCTTAGCAACGTAGGCACTTACATACAATTTATGTCTATTGTCATAGAAAATTTAAGTGATATGTTTTAAAGCAAAACAAACATGTATTGCCCATTCGGCACCCAATAACTTATCCTTCTTTAAATAATTTCAAGTTACCTGCGTTCAATTGGTTCTGGATAATGTGAAAGTCTCACAACCCAAGGAAAAAGCTTAGATTATGGAAACTTTACGTAAAATACGGTTTCGGGAACCCATTTTGAATGGAAAACAGATATCAATATAAAATTAGGAAATGATACAACTGCGCTCCGGGCAAAAATAAAATGCCCGCCACATGATACTAAGAATGTTCAGCGTCTCATAACTTGATCAAATAAGGCCTAATTAAATGAGGTTTCGGGAACCCATTTTGAAGCATTTCAAAAATTTTAATCCACACATTTTGTATTTAGTTGTGTATCAAGGCCAAAGGGCATAAATTAGATAACTGGCAAAAACGCCCAGAGATATTGATATTGCCTCGATAACGCACCATATTGTAGCACGTAGACAAATTGATTGATACAGTTCTTGAATAGCTGTAGATTGCAATTTAGGGGGAAACACATCTCCTGGGAGTGAGTTCCACCTCGATGCAGTACAGGGCCCCCGCAAGGGTTATCAACGCCCGCGCGCCGAAAATATTTTGGCGACCAAAGGTCGCAGTGGGGGGAGGTGGAGAAAAGCGCCGCGGATAAAAAAAAAATTTTGGGTGCCACGCCCAAATTTGTCCAGTTTTTGTTAAGAATTTAGTGTAGAACGGTTAAAAAAACTATCAGCAACCTTTATTAAATGCCTTAAGAACTTTATGCTGTGAGTTGTTACCTAATACATTTTTTAAATTTTTATTTTTTTTTATTTAAGCATTCGACTAAAACCGCATTTTATTTTAATTTTGTAATGAAACGACAGATGTTTCAAAACTAAACCTTTATTCTTCTTTAAATTATTTATAAAGGCATAAACCAAACAATAAACAAATAACAAATAAAACATTTAATTAGGATCAATCCAGAAATTAAATGAGTTTTTTTCTAGATTTGGCTACTGCAAATTCTTTTATAATATTACCAAAATCAATTTTATCGAGTATCTCTTGCTCTATAGCTAAGATTGCCAAACCTTTCTTTCTTGTGACATGGTGGACCTCAAATAATTTTTAATTATTTTTAATTTAGAGAATGATCTCTCCTCTTATTAAAATCACTAACTAAGTTTAGCGAACTAGTATCTCACAACTTCAGTATCTCTGGAAGTAATATTTCCAGTAGGTGCTTCTCGGAGGATTATAACAGACACAGGTAAAGTGAGGAGGATTCTTAAGGCAATACTAATATTTGTTAGAGAGGAAGTTAGATTGTTTTCAAATATATTTTGTAGAATTTCAAGGGGATTTGACGCTTCAGGTAATGAAAACAATCTTAGGGCTTTTATCTCGTTAAATAAATCATTTTCTTCCACGTCAGCCTCCTTCTTTTCCTGATCAGTTAGCTTTTGTTGTAGAGCACGACAGCGTTTTAAAAGATCTTCGTCATTTAATTTAAAAATATCACAAATAAAACCAAAAACGTTATCGTAATCAGATATCATATCGAACCTACTATTTAAAGAACTTAGTGTTTGATCAATTATTTTCAAAAAGAAATTTATTTTAAAAGCGGTTTTTGGATCTTGAGGTGTCTCATCCGTGTGTTCATAGTCGAAAAATTTTGGTTTATACTTTCGTCTAACAGTATTTAATGGAGGAAAACCTTGCTCTATCTCAAGAGCAGCCGCTAGTTTTCCAGCTTCAGCAAGTTTTTCCTCGAAAACATTATCATCTCTATAATTTTAAAATGTTCAACTAAATTCTTTAAATAGTTTTGGCACACTTTAATGTCAATCGCTACACTTTGCATCATTTTGCTTACAATATTAATCTGGAATAAAACATCATACCAAATTATTATACTACAAATAAATTTAAAAGATTGAATATTTAATAAAAGAGAACTTGCTTTATGTCTAGTTTCTATGTTAAAAGTATCATTTTCTGCTATTTCTAAAAGGCTATCACATATTTGAATAAAAT